>JAUUEI010214272.1:0-14294 GCA_032274625.1 Depressigyra globulus
GCTCACACATAGAAGGCATACAGGAAAATAAAGGATGAGCGGCAGAAGGCATACACCAAAACCTAGTATTAAGTGATCCAATTATACGCTTTCAGACCAGTTACCGGATGAGTAAAAAACAGAACATGTTTTAAATGATCTCTACACTAGGATCTACTGAAACGCCCCATCGCTCATTGATCTATATCGCAAAAAGCGTCATACTATGTTGATATTATTGCAAATATACTGATCGCAAAGAGATATCCAGGGACAATAACAAGCCGCAACAAAATACGGTAAACCTTGCCTTCGTATACAGACCAAGACTCCAACACCTATTATTATTTTCTGATGAGATTTATACGCCAAATATATCGATTTAGTGCAATGGTACTTTTTGTATTGCTTGGCGTAACGTTAACACTGCTGGTCTCCCCGCCTTGGAAAGACGGGCAACCCGGAGCATTACATAAAACATTGCGTCAATGGTGGTTTAAGCAAGCTTGCCGAATTATTGGACTTCGCCTTCGTATCATCGGGAAAGAGTCTCCTAAACCCGCCCTGTGGGTAGCCAATCATATTTCCTGGCTGGACATTCCCCTCATCGGCGGGAGTGGAAACGTAGGTTTTTTGTCCAAGGCAGAGATACGACAGTGGCCCGTCATTGGTTGGCTAGCTAAGAAATCAGGCACGTTGTTTATTGATCGAGGCGGAAAAAATGCCTCGCAAAAGGCTTCTGAGAAAATCTCTCAACGAATCGTTGGGGGGGGCAATGTTTTGATTTTCCCTGAAGCGACAACAACGGATGGCCAAGAAGTAAAACGTTTTCATCCCCGCCTTTTTGCGTCAGCGATTGATTATGGACTCAACATCCAGCCGGTCGCCATACGATACTTGGATAAAAAGGGACAACGTCACCTAAAAACCCCATTCATTGATCACGAGGCTTTCATACCCAACCTATTAAGAATCGTGGGAGAACCCTGGATAGCCGCTGAAGTCACTTTTCTGCCAATCATCGAACCCAAAGGATTCTCTCAGAGAAGGCAACTGGCTGAACTCGCACAGAAACGAATCAATAGCGTGATTACCCGACAAGAAATAGGCACTCAAACCGATGAGCCACCAAACTTATCTTCTAAATAATCCGGCCAATCACTTTGCTCATCGCTGGATGAAGAATGAACTGACGGATTCCTTGCCTGCTTTAAATGATAGAGCTTTTCTGCAAGGGCAATACGGACAACCTCCTGACGATCTCGATAAAGCCCCTGCTTTACCAATCCATCCATTTCCTTAAGCAAATCCCTATCTAAGGAAATTATAACGCTCTCTTCTTTCATAACCACATCCCATTCAATCGATAAGTTTTTGCTCTATCAACGCGCTTTCATAGCCGTTGGGAAGCCAGTCATTCCGTAATACCGTTCCCCTCGCAGAGTTATCCAACACAAGCGTCTGGGTAACTCTACGTAGCATCCCCAAAATGGGGCAATTCAGAATTTCAACCAAAATAATCCGGTGAATTACCATCCTTCCATTTGATATTGCAACCAAGGCTTGCAATTTGATCGGGGCCAGGAATTTCTCCGTTTAAGACAGTATTTGCAGCAGCACGCATATCGGCACCCGTGATTGGAGAATCATTTTTGGGTCGGGCACTATCAAATTGACCACGATAGACCAGCGTGTGCTCTTTATCGAAAAGAAAATAATCCGGCGTACAGGCCGCTCGATATGCCTTAGCGATATCCTGTGAGTCATCGAACAAATAAGGAAAAGAAAAGCCCTTTTGTTTAGCCAACTCAGCCATTTTTTCGGGGCTATCATCAGGATAGTTTTCTACATCATTCGCATTAATAGCAATCGTCTCCAACCCCTTCTCTTTGTACTCCCGTGTGAATTCGGTAAAGGCATCGAGAATATGCAATACATAAGGACAATGGTTGCAAACGAACGCGATCAAAATCGGCTTTCCTGCGTAATCATTCAGAGAGATACTCTTTCCCGAGAGCGGCTCAGGTAATGTAAAAGCGGGCGCTGAAGTACCCAATTCCAGCATGGTTGAGGCTGTACTGACCATATTAATGGCTCCTGTGAGTTTTTATGTAGTGAGGCCTTTACACGAAACAGATGACGGATAAAAGACCCTAATTATACGGAGTAAGAGAATTCATGGGAGATCTCCACATCCCCGGTAAGTGTACGATGAATGGGGCAGCGCTTGGCAATCGCTCGCATACGTTTAAGCTGGGGTTCATCAAGATCACCGCTGACCGTAATACCCACATGGATAAGCGCCGGCTTATCTTTCTCTGGAGGGTCGCGTTTAAGCAGCACACTGATCTCCTCCACTGGCAAACCTTTGTGCTCGGCATACATACGCAAAGTCATGCTCACACAACCGCCCAGCGCTGCGAGTAGGAGTTCTGATGGTTTAGGCCCTTTGTCTCCCCCCCCTTTAGGCACAGGCTCATCAATCACCATACGATGGTGATGCGTAATGATTTCATTCGCATATGCCCCACCCAATTCGCGAACAAATACTTCCCCTGGCGACACTTTAGACGTTGACGTCGTCATCCGTTATTACCTTTAAAACTGTATGCGGATACCCAAGTGTACATTTTCATCAAGATCATGATCGTCCTCTTTTCCATCTCGGCCTTCCACAAAATCAACCGCGGTTAACCGATAACCAATAAACGCCGCAGCACTGGGTAAAATATCGATAGAAAAGCGCAGCCGTAGATCAAGCAACTGATCTGCATCCTGAAATGAAGTAATGCCCGGTGCAAAATAAAGTTCAGCTCCCAATACCATCGGCATATTGCCAGGAATATGGTATTGGGTAGTGCCTCCTAAAGCCAACGCAGACACGTCGGAATTCGGCTGATCAATTGACGCATAATACAGTTTTCCACCTAAACCAAAAGTGAACGGTTGCTCGCCCGCAGGGACACCGTAAGCCAACATTCCCAAGCTCCCCATCACGTCACTGTCTTCGTTGAAAAACAAACCTAAAAGCAAATCAGCACCGCCCGCGCCCACTGATCCCGAGTCCGCTGTTAATTCAAAACTGGCGGTTTCCGCACTGAGCGCAATATCAAAATCTGTCGCCTGAGAAGAAGACGTTACACCCAAAAGCACTGCGGCAATCAATAAATGCCAAAACTGCATCAATTTCTCCTGAAATTATTCGAGTCGGGGTTCCCCGCTTAGGTGCATATTTTGGTGCAGAACGATAGGAATCACAAGGTCTTGTGGTTCCTATCACGTCTTCTACATCTTGGGAAGCTGTAGATCTCGTTTATCACGCCAACGCTGACTCCACATCTTTGATAAATAACGCCCTCCGCTGTCACCCAGTGTCGTCACTATCGTGTGGCCTGGCCCCATCATCTGAGCAACTTCAACCGCAGCGGCCACGTTCAAAGCCGAAGACCCTCCCAGAAAGAGACCGGCTTCATGTAATAAATACTCACCCATCGCGATACATTCAAGATCATCAATCATGATCGCATCATCAATTTCCACGCCTTGCAGGTTACGCGTCACACGAGCATTACCGATACCCTCAGTAAATGAGTTTTCGCCAATGACCATCACTTCCCCCGTCTTGATATAACTGTACATACCACTGCCGGTAGGGTCAGCCAACCAAATGGCAATATCTGGTTTTTTCTCTTTTAGAAACAGCGATACTCCAGCCAAGGTGCCGCCCGTTCCTGTTGCCGCAACAAAGGCATCGATATGTCCACTGGTTTCATCCCAAATTTCCGGGCCGGTTGTTTCATAATGCGCAAGCCGGTTCGCGGTATTATCAAACTGGTTAGCCCACACGGCGTTTTCGGTTTCTTCGGCCAGCCTCTCAGACACTCGAATGTAATTATTTTCATCACCATAAGGTACTTCAGGCACAAGGCGAACACCCGCCCCCCAGGCACGTAAAAACTCAATCTTCTCCTGCGACTGGGTTTCCGGAATAACAAATAGACTACGATACCCCATGGCATTGCAAACCATCGCCAGACTGATACCGGTATTCCCCGCTGTGCCTTCAACAACCATACCTTCGGTCTTCAAATCACCGCGCTCAATCGCGTCGCGTACCAGATAGAGTGCTGCACGATCCTTTACTGAGCCTCCTGGGTTTAGGTATTCGGCTTTGCCAAGAATCTCGCACCCGGTTAATTCACACAGTGCATGCAATCGAATTAAAGGTGTGTTTCCGATTGTACAGCAAACTCCTTCACAAACATCCATTGGCTCTCCTTAAATTTTTAGATTTTTTATAAATCACTGGTCTCCAGTTACGGCTCTAAAGACTTGGAGTCAAAAAAGGCAACATCATGTCTGCAACCTCATCAGTCCCCGTAGGTTCCACATGCTCCTCACAAGAAACGTCTAACAGTTGCTTTAATGTACCACTAAACCCTCCAGACTGTAGCTGTTGAAGAGAAATGGTCTCAAAGGGTGTCGATTGACGCAACCAGGCTTCCAAGTAAGGTGTTTCTGCCCACCCCTCTCGGGCAATATTCAACACCGGCGTTCCACAACAAGCCGCTTCAGTAAATGCCCCATACCCCGGCTTAGTAACAAAAACATCGGCTGAACAGACAAGATCCCGAAAACAGATGTTCAACACTTCCTGATTATGGACATCTGGCCGAGCTATCCAATCACTTTGATCAACCAACCAATGCACACCTTTAATGCTTGGCCAATTCTTATTGGCTACCGTAGAGGAAATCCCTCCAAGCCCTACCACAACTAATCGTGATGCCGAAGAAAGGTCAAGTGCTTGAATAATATCATCACGGCAATTCTTCCCAGGCGTAACAACAGGCCCCACGGTACGACGATTAGGCAACCATTCCATGGGAATACTCGGCTCGGGCTGAATAAACCAACGTGCAGAGGAATAACAATGGCGCATCACCTTCAACGGCTCAGATAACACGACTTCCGCCTGCGGATGCATCAACAAAATATCCACCCAATTTAATGAACAGAATGCCATCGCTGGAATACCTAGCAACTCTGCTGCCGCCAAAGGCAAATAAGGTACGTCCGCCAATAGCAAGTCCGGCTTATCGCTCTCAAAAATACCGGATTGAATCGATAACAATTCATCCCAACAAGCATGGAAATCCCGATAGGCCTGAAACGCTTCATCCCATAAAATCTCCGTGGGCCCGGCCATTGGCAATACAACATCCGGCGTGAAGCGTATGAGCTTAAACGGCCAATGAATACGGCTTTGTAACTTTTGCTCGGGAAGATCGCTCTGCAAGCTTAAACGTAACCCGGGAATACGTCTAAACAAGGCATGAATAATAGGAGAAACTTGGGCAAGATGGCCAAACCCATGGGAAGAAAGCGCAACAAAGAGATGAGGCATAACAAGCTTGTTACCAAAGTGGTCTATCTTGCCATACAGTCCACACCCAAAAAATACCGAATGAAGCAAAGCCCTCGTTAACTGACAGGCCCGATATTATGTATCCCCTACTTCTTCGCAGATTTTGTTATCATTCAGCTGGTTATACAACCTAAATCAGAATACGCTATCTGTTACGTTAATAAAAAATCGCGGGAAGACTTATGCCATCTGATACCCATTTCAACACATTGCAAAAAGTGGGCAATATCATGGTCGATGGCTTTCACTACCTTGCCTTGTTCGTCATTGGTGCCACCATCGTGTGGTCAGCGACTTATGAATACCTACACATCATGGATCAAGGCTACGCCGGTTTGAAAGACATTCTGTTACTGTTTATTTACCTGGAATTAGGTGCCATGGTGGGAATCTATTTCAAGACCCACCGTCTGCCCGTACAATTTCTGATCTATATCGCCATTACTGCCCTTTCACGTCATTTGGTCATCGATGTACAAAAAGTTTCTGATAACTTTCATTTATATTTATTGCTCAGCATTACCTTCGCCATTATCCTTCTCAGTATCGCTGTTCTAATTCTGAGCTACTCAACTCGACGCTTCGGTCGCCCTGAGGATGGCACTTAGGTTCCGCGTCCAAAATTAATACTAAACTCTACACACTATGTTTCTTCGTCGTAAACACGCTCGTCGCCACCCCCTGTTCAGCTTTTTAATTCAGACCGTCATATTCCTGGCCTTATACTTTGCATTTCGTGCCTGGACTCAACGCGAGATGGTCAACGGCCCCGCGCCTGATATCGCCGCAATAGCCATAAGCGGCGAATCGGTATCGTTACGCCAATACAGAGGGGAACCCCTACTACTCCACTTCTGGGCCAGTTGGTGCAAAATCTGTCAGTTTGAGCGAAGCACCATCACCAACATTGACAAAAATTGGCCCGTACTCACCGTCGCCATGCAGTCGGGGAATAAAGAGGAGGTCACCACTTTTATGGAAAAGCACCACCTAAAATGGACAACGCTGGTTGATGAATCTGGCGAACTCACGAAACGGTATGGTGTTCCAGGCGTTCCTGCAAGTTTTATCATCGACAGCTCTGGGAACATCCGCTTTAAAGAAATGGGATACACTACAAGCTGGGGTCTTAAATTCCGATTATGGCTAACGACGTTCATATCAATAGACTCATGACTCACGGAGCATCCGGCATCATGAAAGTATTTTTCTACACTAGAGCATCTCTATTAATTCTGGGTTCAAGATACCAATCCATGAATAAATAGAGATGCCCACTACTCCAATACAGCTTTATCAATGAAAAACTATACTCATAAGATTAAAGACGAACTCTTCACAATTGCAATATTTGTAGCCTTTATCTGGGGTATTTTTTTCCTCGATCAGTTTCTACCAATAGAAAGATTAGGATTAATTCCAAGGAACATTGGTGGACTAACAGGCATTATTAGCATGCCTTTTTTACACGGCAATCTATCCCACCTTATGAGCAACACACTGCCACTTATCATTTTACTTGCCTTACTCGCTGGTTCTCGGGCAGACAGCAAAAGCATTGTCTCTCTCATTATTGTGCTAGGTGGGGTGCTTCTTTGGTTATTTGGACGAGGCGATAGCATTCACATTGGGGCAAGCTTATTAGTGTTTGGCTTGGTATCTTTTCTAATCGTTTCCGGATTAATTGAAAAACGAATACTACCGCTCGCGATTAGTATTCTTGTCGCATTTATCTATGGAGGCACATTGCTATCGGGTGTGCTTCCATGGCAACCCGGCGTCTCGTGGGATGGGCATTTATTTGGCGCAGTCGCAGGCGCGTCAGTGGCCTACGGATTAGTAAAACGGAGTTACACACCTCGTGGGTGAATTCTCCTGAAAACCTGTATCGTTATACAAGTATGCAAAACTAGGCGCCCTTACATTGCCAAACGATTAATAAGATTTTGCTCCGGCAGCGTGGTAGAAAGTAGATTAGAAATACGACTATGATCACCAGGTGCATCTTGATGGAAAATAACCAAAGGGATCAGCAACGTATTTGGCCAAGATATTTCTAGTATGCTGCTCAACCAATCAATCCGTTGCTCTTCACTTTTCGTCGCCATCAACGCTTCAACATTAAACGCTACAACGCCCTTTTCCTGTGTTTTTTTGCGTAATGTTGCGGTTAGCTCATCCAAACTTAATGTCCCTGCCGCTGGCCCTAGCGGAGCCATTTTATCCTTCCGGTAGTCATAAAATTCCAGATTAAACTGGCCAGCCAAAGACTGGACTAAATCAGGCCGATACTCCGGCATAAACACTAAAAAGCACTGTTCAGACGGATGCTCTTCCAAGTTAGAGGCAATGAGAGTCTGCCAACCGGAAAGCAAAGAGGTGGAATTATTCATCGTTAGCAACTACTCCAAAATCTGAAAAAGATTCTTATTGTGATTCACTTTAGTGCATATTTGACAAAGAGGATCCGAGGCTAAACGGTGCTTAGCAGGTAAATGAAAAGGTACATGGCAAGAAGCACATTTCTTTTCGACAAGCGGTAACTGATTCTGTACTTGAGCTACCCAAGTCTCCACCTGAATCGCAGCCTGATCACACGCATCAGTACAAATTCCACACCCCGTACAATGTTGGGATTGGATTGAATAACGAATATCATCATCCGTCATCAAACTTATTGCGGTATGCGGGCACAACTGGGCGCAGGCATCGCAGCCATTACACTTAAGCGCATCAATGTGGACAACGTAAGGTTGGATATCTTTTTCGTTAAGTGGTGGAAGCAGTTCACCCACAGGAATAAACTCCGCTTTTTCAACATCGCGCAAGCGACTGTAGCGCATACCCTTATCGACCACGTCCGCAACAGAGTGGCGCAAAAAGTTCCGCCGGGTAACGACCTCTTGTGGCTCAAGCGTCTTAATCGTCTGTTGAATACGTCGCCATGTTTGTTCGGACAAATGCTTAAATTTTAGAGGTGTTAACCCCCGCTGCTCTAACATAACATTCAGTGCATTAACCCGCTTATTGATCGCAGTTCCCTCACCACGAGGGCATTGATCGCACTCACCAGTACTGATAAAAAGATACCGACATCCCTGTCGATAAAGCGCAAGTAGGTTATGTAATCCGAGGGCATGCACGCAGGGGATAACATCAGCTAAAGTGGATTCGGTCTTTTCACACGCCAGCAATGCCAGAGTGCGATCTTGCCAATGGCCCACCAGCGGTTCGTGATGGTGAAGAATAGCGCCTTCGGTACAAACGGCTGCGCATAAACCACAGCCGTCACACGCCTCAGAATCGATGCCTAACTGCTCATCATCCAGCAGCCAGGCATCTTTTGGACATACTTCAACGCAGGATCGACAACTCGCATTCTCGATATGACTGTGGACACAGCGCTCACCGAGGATCTCCGGAAGACGTAATGTCTGCGCAGCCTGCTCAATGAAGTCTTGAAGCATGCCCCGTCATACCATTACTGTGACAATATCCACGTCACCAGGGTCTTAAGCTCTTCATCAGAGACTGAAGGGTTAGGTGGCATAGGGATTTCACCCCAAACGCCTTTTCCACCGGCTTTAACTTTTGCGACCAGCACATCAACCGCACCTGCATCGCCTTTATACTTTGCGGCCACATCTTTGTAGGCAGGCCCAACAACTTTAGCATCGATCTTGTGGCAAGCCATGCAACCCTTTGCAGTGGCTAGCGCTTCATCGGCAAAAGAGGGGCTTGCAGACATCGCAAGCAATAATGATGTTGCTACCAGTGTAGTTATACGAAATTTCATGTAAGTTTTCTCCTCAATCATTAATAAAAAGTACTACAGGCGATCTACCATGATGGCGACGCACCCGGGATATATTGCATGGGAACGAGTGGAATGTCTTCATTCTGCTTCATCATTTCCTCGATTTCGTCCTCTGTTGGACGCGGTTGATCTAAGATAAGCGACAATAAATCACGCAATTCTTCACAATATAGATGAGTCAGTAAGGCAAGACCGGCATAAAAACCATTTTCGCAACGCGGTGCCACACGCTCTGCAAATGGCCCAAGCCAGCGAAGTAAATGAAGGTCAAGAAAACTAGCCGCCTCTTGAAGCGCCTTACCTTCCTCTGCAGCCCTACCCATTAAATATGCCATAAACTCTAGCTCATTCACCAGATGGTCATCCGCCAAAATGTGCCAGTTCGCTGCCTCAAGCCCATGTTTTTTATAGATTTCTCGTACTTGAAACATGGGTTCTTGCATGACTAAGCCCTCTTCGTCCAACCAAACGGACT
This sequence comes from Depressigyra globulus, assembly GCA_032274625.1. NCBI lineage: Eukaryota > Metazoa > Mollusca > Gastropoda > Neomphalida > Peltospiridae > Depressigyra > Depressigyra globulus. Next base: position 9,700 of record JAUUEI010214272.1, read on the forward strand.
CATGCGGCGAAACACCATAGGTTTTATTTAGATAAATCGCGGCGTAATCGGCCGCTAAATTATCAATAAGCGACCGCGGCGGTTCTTTCGGCCAGGCATTAACCTCCAAAATAAGGTGCTCAACCACTGTGGTGGCTTTATCCTCTTTAAGCTTAAGCCCTAATTGACCAGGAAAGTCCATGGCCTTAAGGGCTTCCATCGCCGCTTGATCCAACTCAAGCCGGTGGAGCTTAGCCAGTAGAGCAAGATCTTCAGCAACTGCGCCACAAAACTGCCCAAGCAACGGTGAGTTATCATCGTTAGGCTGCAACGCTTCTGCCGTACTCACGAAGCAGCATCCTTAGACGATGCGTCCTTAGCAGCAACCCCACCCTTACTGTGCGCGACAAAAACAATTGAGGGCTTAGTCAATTCAGGATTGGCAAAATTCTTCACCTGACTGACCGCCTTCTCATGTGGCGCAATCGCTTTAGTCTCATAGGTGCCTTTACGCAATTCATCAATAGGGCCAATATCCAAAACACGCATCATGCAGGCCATGACACAATATGGCTTGCGACCCGCCTCGATTTCATCAACACACATGTTGCATTTTTTCACTAACTCGTCACTGGGATCATACTGCGGCGCTCCGTAGGGACACGCAGCCTCGCAGCGGCGGCAACCGATACATAAGGTTGAATCAATATCCACGATGCCATCTTTCTTGCGTTTAAAAATCGCCCCGGTTGGACAGGTTGGTAAACATGCTGGTTCCGCACAATGATTGCAAGAGACATTCACCTTATAGGCATAAACGTCAGGATACGTACCGCCTTCAACGTACATAACACGCCGAAACCTTGGCCCAGCCGCAAGACCATTTTTATCCTTACAGGCTATCTCGCAAGCACGGCAACCAATACAGTCAGTATTATGATGAATAAAACCAAGCTGCATGTCGGGAACAACGGGCGTATAGACTTCTTTCTTGCGGCGTTTGACCGCAGTCTTGATTTTTTCTTTGTCGATCTGTGGATTAGCCATTCTTAGATCTCCTCTGGTGATTACATGTCACGACGGAACACATGACTACGAGACGTTGCTATCTGATCCCAGCCAGGTTTGTGCTCAAGGTCGGTCTTTTTGATATTTGCCAGTACGGTGTTGTAAGTAAAGGCACCTGCGGGACTGGGGTTGTCTAAGGTCAGCATGTCAGCATTGCCTGAGCGATCAATGCCATTTTCATCCAGATCCAGCCAAGCGCCTTCATGCAACACGAGCACTCCCGGCATACACCGCTCGCTCACATAGGTCGGCACGACAACCGTGCCACGATCATTCCAGACTTCCACGACATCACCCGTCTTAATCCCCATTTTTTTTGCGTCGCTGGCATTCATCATGACCTCCTGCTCATAGGTCTCGCGCAGCCAGGGGATGTTATTGAAGATAGAATGCGTCCTCCAGCGCGGATGAGGAGAAATCATATGGAAAGGAAATTTGGCCGTCTTCGGACTATTCAGCGATTCCCAAGGCTCAATCCATTTAGGAATTGAGGGAATATGATAGCCGTACTTAGTACGCTTCCAGTCATCAATTTGCGCCAATTCCGTACAAAGGATTTCAATCTTGCCGGATGGCGTCTGGAAAGGAGTCCCTTTTTCAATTTGATCACGAAAAGCAACGTGTGGCTCATCAAACTTAAACTTATAAATGCCGTGCTTTTTAAAGTCTTCCCAAGACATCGTGACACCTTGATGCTCTTGAACCTTGTGCCACCACTCCTGTAAATACGCCTCGTCCACGGCCTCATTATCATTAAAATAATTACGAGTAGCCTTTGGGTTATAGGTACGCCCCATTTGCTCTCCGCCTAACCGATACGCCAGTTCAGTAAAAACCTGAAAATCCGTCTTACTCTCACCTAACGGCTCAATAACCTTAGGCCGGTGGATATAGTAATGCCCCTTGTACCATGGCAATGCGACATCATGGCGCTCAAAGTGAGTCGCGATGGGAAACAACACATCTGCATATAAGCCGGAGGGTGTGATCGTTGAATCCATGCAGACTACAAAATCCAACTTATCCATTGCCTTGATTTCTTTATTGATATTGGTCAGTTGATTAAACCAATCAGAACCTTGCCAGAAAATAGCCCGGATATTAGGCACAACGCCATCGAGATTATCGCTACGCGGCCATAAGCCCGCCTCTTCACGTGTGACATTGGGGTAGTTCAATACGATATGTGCCCACCGATCAGACTTAATCGCTGCCCACCATTTGTTGGCGTATTCGTCATAAGGATAAGCCACACCTTCTGCATGAAAGGCTTTACCTACGCCCTCAGCACAACCACCCAGCTTACCAATATTGCCTGTCATTGCCTGTAAAGCGGCACCCATGCGGCTATATTGCTCTCCGTATGCATTACGACCCGGCGACCAACTCGCTTTAAGCGCTGCGGGCTTAGTGCTGGCATACATATCCGCCAGTTTTTTGATATCTTCAACCTTAACGCCGCAAATCTCAGAAGCCCACTCAGGTGTCTTGGCCTGGCCATCATATTTACCAAGAATGTAGTCTTTAAAATTCTCCTTGCCATTTATTGAGTTTTGAGCCCAATCGGGCATAGTCCCTGCATCCATTCCCATGGTGAACTTATCGATAAAGTCCTGATCGTGCAGGTTTTCGGTAAAAATATAATGCGCCATGCCAGCCATCATGGCAGCATCCGTGTTGGGTTTGATGGGGATCCACCACGCATCATAAGCGGATGCAGAATCAGTGTACTGAGGATCAACTAGCACAAACTTACAGCCACGCTGCTTGGCCATCCGCATATAGTAGAACGTGTTGCCACCATGAAAAGTGTAGGCTGGATTCCAGCCCCACATAATAATTAACTTGGAGTGCGCAAACGCATCATCTTCGTTACCATCTTGAATCGTGCCATACGTCCACCTTGAACTTGTGGTGGTGCCCTGATAAGAAGGCACAGACCAAGAGTTCGTGCGACAACCAAACACCCCTAAAAACCGTCCTAATAATCCTTCGACCTGATCCGACTTGTGTAAAACTCCATAAGAGGCTCCCGCATAACTCTGATCCAGTATTGCCTGGGGGCCATACTGTTGCTTGATTTTGATCATTTTTTTGGCGACCAAATTCAAGGCTTCATCCCACGAAGCGCGCCTAAACTTTCCCTCGCCCCGCTTACCCACTCGAATCATGGGATATAATAGACGTTCCGCCGAATACAACCGGGCACGGTACGAGCGACCGCGTAAACAGGCGCGAACCTGAGGTTCCTCCTCGGTGTCCTTGCCGAAGTGGCCATCTTTTTGATAACTACCATCATCCGTTGATAAGCGCACAATGACATCACCTTTCTTATGCGCTACCAGCATATGCCGCGAACCACAGTTATGCGCACAACTCGTAACAACCGTTTCTAGCTCATCGTCTTTGGGGTAAGGTTCATAAGCAAACGCCTTGGCCTCTTTGGATTTAACCAAGCCGCCCAAACCTGCCACTGCAGCGGATCCAACTGCCGACGTCTTGAGAAACGTCCTTCGATTCATATTCAAAGAGGACTTAAGGATTTTATCAATATTCTTGGTAGTCATTATTTATCTCCGCTAGGCGTGACCGCAAAACGCGGATCAGATTCAGTGGGGCGATCTTTAGCCCAATCAGGGATTTCTTTTGCCATACCGGGCCATTCATGACGCGGATAAGGGAAACCGATGCGATACCAAGCTCGTCCACCGTGGCAGCCGTAGCAATAATCACCGCTTTCCTGACCGGCTTTCTCGATTTCCTCGGCATTGAGAAAATTAACCTTGTGGCGGTTCGTGCGGAAAGCCGCGTGACAAGTGAGACAATTATTTGCAAACGTCTCTCTGGATTCAGGCCAAGGCCCAGGCAATCCCGTCATAATTTTGTAATTAAACTGGCCATGACACATCAAACAAGTATTGGGATCCACCATCTTACGAAGCGTTAGACCTTCCTGCGCAGTTGCAGATGATCCCGGGTTCTCATCTCGCAAATCATTACCCTGATGACACGTATTACACTTCAGCTTCATCAGACGTTTCGCCATGGGTGTCACTAAATGCCGACGATGAAACGTTTCTTGCTCACCTTTATAGCTCTCTAGCGTCTCGTACCACGCTAGAGCATCGCTCGCTTTAACACCCGCTGGAGATTCTTTGCGTGGTTTCCGATCCAAAATATCTTGATGACACGCTAGACATTGCTTGTCTGTGGCTTTGTCGATAGCTGGTTTGAAATGAATAGGATCCCAGCGCGCCTGTTGATAGTTTTTCTTACTGGTTTCTGCACTCACTGTATTGATGCTCACCAGCATCACCGTACACAGTGAGAACATAATAATTTGATAGATAGATCTGGGCTTCATCACATACCCCTTCACGAAGATAAAAAAAGTGGCGCAAAACGCGGAAAAACACCGTCCTTTGCGCCACAGATCAGGAAAAAACAGCTTATTTGCGGAACGGATTCCACCAAGGTTTCTTCTCGCCGCTCATGCCTGACATACCACCCATGCCAGACATACCGTCCATTCCTGACATACCACCCAT
>JAUUEI010216494.1:0-14263 GCA_032274625.1 Depressigyra globulus
CGTACACATTATCTGGAACATGGACCCTAGGCTTCGAGTTAATAAATTATGTACACAAAACTGGACTTACACGCAGCTAGAGTATTTCCTGCTCAAGAGCAGTCGATCTCGTAGTAATTATTGTTTTGTTTAAATTTAGCCTTTTCTTATAGATATACATATTTCAAAATATATGTTTAAAAATAAAAGAAAATAAATAGAAAACAATACATGAGGTTAACTGATTTTTCAAGGAGTTTTAAGCACTTTCCAGGGTGAACATATTTTTTAAACACTTTCTATAATTTTAACTGACAATATAAACAGTGTCAATAATCTGAGCAATTTTTAGGGTCCTTTTTTTTTAATTTTTTTTTTTTACATATTTTATACTTTAAATTATTGATTTATTTTTGTACCTATTTGTGGTAGGCAACATACCACCTTTCCTATTTGTACTTAGGGTCTCAAAATTACAAATATTCAATGTTAATTAATGGGAGATAACTTCTGGAACCAAAAAAACACGTTTAAAACAAGAGTTACTTTTCTTGGATTTACTTGGGTTTTTTTTACCAAATCGAGGGAGTCAAGCAGACAGAAAACCCAACTTTATTTCTACGCAAAATAATGATGCGAGCATTCACATAAGTAATCAAGCGGTTTTCGCGCATTAGTTCAAAATGACCTACTTCAGTACAACGCATCATATAATTACAACGGCGAAAAACAAATCGTGTTTCAACATGAACATGTCATCACAATCAATAGTGACTATACCCTCTCGCTTTAGGTTCAAAAATTAAAAATACATTTAATAATTTTAGGCAAATGCTCATAAGCCTGGTGACGTAGAGCATTGAACATGAAAACCCCACAACGTACGATAAACACAAATGTATTTGATAATAATGAAATTAAGCTGTTTAATTTATAATGTAAGTGCGGATAGAAACCCTCACCTCGCACCTGGTGACGCCATTTTGTAGTTCCGCTACAAAAAAAAAAATATGTTGATATATTTTTAAATATAATTTTGTAAGACGGAATTTGTGATATATATTGCAGATATGTCCAACAAAATTACTTTTATTGCTAGTTTTAAATTTAAATTTATATTTATAAATTGTTTCTTAGCGAATGACATATCCATGACCTCGGTAATCAATATATTACTGCGCAAAATTGTACATACTTGCAGAATTTATTCCTCTGTAATTATGTTTTGTGACACTAAGATATAGCAGCATTAAACATATAATTGGCAGATGTGTACATGCTAATGCGTGCAATATGAATTACACTTAACTTACACTTATTTGCTCTAATTCGACCTACTTGTTTGCGCATTAACATGGTGTTGGGTTTGCTGTTAGGCAATATTTTGGACGTGATGTTTTCCTTGGATTTTATGTGAAAATAACATTCTTGAGAAGTTGGCATATTATATTTTGTTCATTATTCGAGAACGTCTTGTTGTGTGTATTTGCTAATGATGGATGATCCATACAAACATTTTGAACCACCTCCCGAGGCACCCGTTTTCACTCCAACAGAAGAGGAATTCGCAGATCCTTTAGCCTACGTCGAAAAGATCCAACCCATTGCAATTAAAAGTGGTATCTGCAGAATAAAGCCACCACCGGTTTGGACCAAGTTTATTATTATTTTTAAATCATAACATATATATTGAAGTCTACATATTTGTATTTTTTGCACTGTTAATATAGTGTTACTTATACTTTATTTGATAATAAACTTCACACGTATTGTACGTGCATATTCTAACATTTGACATGGCGACGCTTTGTTTGGTCATTTTAAGAGGCATTACTGAAAATAATATTTTTCGTTTAATAATTGTTAATATTTGTGTTAAATTAATTTTGTGTTGGTACAAATGTTCATAATATAAAATGGAAGTAAACTGAATAAAGAAATTACTTCTAAATTGTTAATATTTAGAGATACTTCAAAAAATTGTCTGGATTTTGTCCAGCTTTATCAGGGCTGGGTGTGAGGGTTTAAAGCAGAGAACCTGATGTTGGAATCAATTGACCTTGAGTCTTCATTCATCACTTTGACTTTGTTCTTTATCAAGGTTTTTTAATGTAGTTATAATACTTTATTATTATGATTATACTTTTTGGTTTGGTTGTTTTTTTGTGGGGGATAGGCAGTTATTTCTGACCTCCACCCCTATTTCAGTATATGAAAGTACCTCTAGCATTGTCTTGCAAGATTGGTTTGGATCAATGTTTGTAGCATCAATGCTTATGCACCTTTTAATTTTATATTGAGTTGATATTGCTGTTTTGAGTTTATTCAACTTTCAAGTTAAAGAAATAATACATTTTAAATAAATGTTTTTTTTTTTAATTTAGTAATTGCAAATGATACATTTATTTTTGTCTTCAGGATTGGCAACCACCATTTGCTGTTGATGTTGAAAAGTTTAAATTTGTTCCAAGAATTCAGAGGTTAAATGAATTAGAGGTATAGTATGATGATGGTTTTTTTTTAAATTATGAATTCTAGAAATTAAATAAATTACATATAATATATATGTAAACTAGGATTTATTTAGGTACATTTGCAAACAATGGCATATTGCAGCTTATTGATATCATTTAGAAAGAAATTATGACGGCAGTTGTAGAGCACTGTTAAATGGTTAAAGTTTTAACCTGGCAGCCATTTTGGATTTTGTTTCTTGATCCTCCATATTGCTTTTTGGGGGTCAAATTCTTCATATTATTTCAATATTTGAATATATCAGTTATGCTTTTGACCTGATCTGAAGTCTAATTCTTAAAACAAATATATGACTTTTTTCTTTTAGATATACTGGCAATGAATCCCTGGCAATACACAATTGTCATATACATCCAGTGTTTCTTATGAGATGTGTATCTGTTTATAATTTTATTGAGTAAGCTTTACGGATATGTATTCAACTACTATTTTAAAACCAACAATGGTAAACTGTTATAGTTTGTGATTTAATTAATGTAAATTACTTTATAAATCTTTGTTTACAACAGGCAAACTCCAGAATCAAACTAAACTTTCTGGATACGCTCTACAAATTTTGGGATCTCCAGGTAGGTTAAATCATTTCTATTATTATTCCTAAGTAGAAAATGTTATGGTCCTTGGTATGCCATTAGGCTAAAGTACTTTTAAGATAACTTATGTTTATTTCAATTTCTATACAGTTATGAAAAATAATGTAGGGCTTTTATTTATTTATTCACGACATAAGGACATTAAATGTTACAGTGTGGAATCAAATTAAGTAAAGTCAGTTTGTTTTATGTGCATATTCAAAGCACACCTGTCCTGGGCACACACTTCAGCCATCAGAACTGTCTGTTTTTAGGAGGAGGAAAGAGGGTGTAGTACCTTACACCTACCCATTGGACCTGTAAAAACCCACTCTGGGTTGGAGTCGGTACCGCGATATGAACCTAGTACCTACCAGCCTGTTGACAGACTGCTTAGGCCACTAAGTTGTTAAAGGGGCATTTCATGGTATTTGGTCCACAAGTATAAAAATATAAATCATTAAATTTATGTTGAAACTTTATATCCTATGAAAGTAAACATCATAAGGGACTTGAATATGCAAATTTAAACACATGCACTACACCAGAGATACTTTTTAACCATTTTTTAAACTAAAAAGTATAAAAATGTGTAATGGACGAGACATTTTGTTTTCTTCAATATCTTTATTAAAAATCCACAAAGAAGAAAATCTTTACCATAGACATAGAAACTTCTTTACTCTTGTTACTTGTGCATACAAATTTTGGTTATGAATTATATAATTTGTTAATTTATTTTTATGGGCAATTCCATGGTTACTCGCGTACATTTTTACCCTACTAATTATTTTAATTTGCTCAGGATTAATAATTATACATTCAACACTTGTTTTCTTTTACATTTTATTAGTTAAATAATCAACATACATACATTATTAAAAAAAGAAAAAGGAAATATGATGATTAGTTATCACACTGTGAATGTGTAAACATCGGTTACTCGTGTTGCTTTATATATTTATTATTTTCCCCTTATTTAACATGATAAATATTCATCTGTTTATTACAGGGATGTACTTTGAGAATCCCTCATGTGGAGAGGAAATTGCTGGACTTGTGTACTCTTTACAAGGTAAATTACAAATAAACCATTCATGACCATATTTGCACACACTTATCCAAGAACATGGTTTCTAGAATATGGTAGCCCAAACCTTGTGGATAGTGAATTTCAACATCGGTCTAGTAATTAATTAGTGTAACCATGCCTGACAAGTTGTGGGAATGTTTGGGTTTTTTAAGTTGTCTTCAAAAAGTGTATTGTCTAATGAATATGTGGATATCAATATAATTGTAGGGCTAGTGGAATTTTAATCATGGCTAGCAAGTCTCAATTTTTTTTTTACTTGATATTGGAAATTAAGAAAGAACTGTAGAGATATTGATATCATTTTTACTCATTTGTATTCTCCTACTCTGTCCCAGCCTCCATTAACCTTCTGAACACTGTTGGTGAGATATCTCGGCAGAATGTTTTTTTTAATGTTTTTTTTTTAATTTTTGTTTAACGACGCACTCAAACATCTTAATTTACAAATGTAAATACGGTTATATCGGCATCGGACGCATGATAACGTCGAGAAAAACACCCAGTGGCTAGCTGACGAGGATCGCTCCTAGACTGACCACGCATGCCATAATTTGAACATCATGCAAGCCAACACGGTTATTGTACTATACAGTGGATTGACTTGAGCTTTGTGGTAGATTTTCACTGACCTGAAATAATATTAACAATACTTCAAATCGAGACTACGGATTAAAATGTCCAATTTAGAATTTAGTTTTTCAGTCAAAACCAGGGGTGGGGGAAAACAAAATTGCTTACGGCTTAATAGTATTAAAGTTGATAAACTTTGCTGACCGAGGTATTAATAATGTCGTTGCTGATTGGTTGAACTCGACCTTTACTGTTGTAACTATCCGCTGTGTAAACCAGTCCTATCATAACTACTAAAACATTAACGTATTCTTATCTTACGACAGCAATTGGGTGACCTTTTATTCATTACGGTTTTATTTTCGTATGGCCGTTCGTTGTAAGAAAAAAACAAGTCAATATTTGCATTACCAGAGAGCAGTATTGAGTTACTGATAATTATTTGTCCTTATAGCAATTAGTCCATATCGGCATTGCGATGATTAGGCCAACAACGCTCGACTGGTCGCATTAGCGGCGACATGCCTTTTGTGTAGTCTCGCTCCAAAATAAATCAAGGGACCGGAAAGGTGCTAAATATGGATGACTCCCAGACAAAATCTCTATTTTCTCTTTGGGAAAACGAAGTAATGCGATTGACACAAGTAATAAAGTGTTTGGTGTTCAAAATAGACAACTTGATGAAGACAAGTAATGAGCAGCAGAAATACCAACAACAAATGTTCCTTAAAAAAAAAAACTTAATTTTTTTTGTTTATATATATGAACTGACGCTTTGGACCGAAAATATACTACAAGTGGGACCGACAACCATGGATTTCCACAAAATAATTTCGGTCTCGATGGTTGCATTTCGGTCCCAGACTATTAAAAATGGCTTTTCCCCACCTCTGGTCAAAACTATATTAGAATTTAGAGTTAAAAGTGATTTTTGTGAAGGATTTTCGTTTGCTAACAATGGTGGAACATCAATCTTTTTGTGGAATCGATAGATGATTGCAACAGTTAATTTGATCATATATATTACTGTTTTATAAATACATTTTTTTTTAAAAAGGTAAGATACGAATCTTTAGTAAATTTCCTAATAATTAAATTTTCTTTGCGTATGTACACTTTACGGCAATCTGATTGGTCCAGAGGTGCTTACTTTTTTTCGTTCATATCTCGATGAACCGAAAAAAATAAATAATCACCCCCCCCATTGTTTTGTTGTTGTTAGCTCGATGTTTCGTTTTCTGTAGGAAGTGTCGAGTAATGTAATCTGATGGTATCATCACAATTGAAAAACAAAAGTGAAAAAAAAATCTGTTAATTTCTGTTACAAATGTAAGCTGGATTTTGTAAAATATTCGAACGTTCATATCAGAAGGAATTATAATTATAGTTTTAGTTTTTAGACAATTTCTATGTTTCTATGCGATACAAGCGACAATCTTTGAATCTTATTCTAAGTTAATTTTAACAGCAGGTTACTGCGTACAAATACACGAAAAACAGAGGTGGCACATTACACAAACAATAATACAGGTGTATTTAAAGGTAAACAAATAAATTCTGTTATGTATTTTTTAAGTTTGCAGAGTCATACAGTATGCACATTGTTTTTTCGGTTCATACTTATATATATATATATATATATATGATAAAAATCGGCTTTTTGATAGACTTTTATGATGAGATAAATCAAAATCTAGTAAATGTACAACTTAATTAAACAAATCACATTTTATATGCAATATATTGCATATTTATTGCTTATGTTTTTTTTACAGATACCTGTGAATGTAAAGTTTGGTAATTATCGGTTTTTGAAACAAAATTATTTAGAACAGAACAAACTACAAAGTTATTTTTGGAAAAGAATTGCTTATAATATGCGAATATTACATTTTCTCGTGGAGGTAAAAAAATATGACAAATCTAAATTAAAAAATATTTCAATCATACATTTATTCTGCAAACTGCAATGTTCGTTTTCCCCTGTTGCAACAATGGAAACGTGTGGACAAACACATAAAGCTATGAGTGTCACGGTGTAACGCACTTCGGTATCAGCGTAAGCGATTTCTGTTTTCGACTTTAACTTCAGGAAATAGTTTTAAATAATAAAATGCACATTTTGAAGGTAAATGTCAAAATCATGGCAAACGGTTTTTAGGTCACTTCAATATGAAGTCCGGTAACCTTCTGCCAACCTGAATGAGCCTTCGCTTCTTATTCTCAGGCCTGTGTATGCGGAAGCAGAATTTAATGAAATTGTTTTTTTAAACAAAATTCTGTAGCGCGAAAATTGCACCCCCACGAAAATAAGGTATTTTACAGTATTTTACAAAGTTCTGAAATAGCTTATTGCTGTTTTGCCTTATAACAGATAACCCAAAGATCTATTGACTAAAAAGTTCACCAAAAGACAACTCTTTATCTACAACAAATGACGATCTAACAATAAATAATAATTAAAGAAAAACAACACTTGCCTTTCCATATATGAACATTATTTTATTTATTTATACAATTTTTATGTGACAATACATGAGTAAAACATTGTAAACTTAGGCCCACTCAACGTGATTTTTGTCAAAAATAGTATTTGCAAAAAAAAAATTCTTTTTTTCTTCTTTCAACTTACGGTGAAATTTGTTTGTTACAAAATTATAAATATTGCTACAATCACTAACAGAATACATGCAAAAAAAAAATACTTCCAAAAATCAGTATTCAGTAAAACTTATTATCACTCGACTATATAAAAGAAACAAGCAACATGGACACTATGATGAAAATTAAACCGGAATTATCGGTTTTCATTATCACTGGAGAAATACATCAACTTGATCACGTAAAGTTAAAAATTATAACCTAAAAGTAACAAATAATACATCATTACTAGAATAAATATGAACATGATATCTACAGTAGTAAAGAATGTGACATATATTAATTGTACTTACGTAAGTGTTGATTTATTCTTATTGAAACCGTTCCACGTGATTCCCCATGCATGCTGCTATTTTGAATTTCTGGATTGAACTATGACTTCTCCGAACACAGAGAGGGTTTTCAGATATGCTTTGTGCGGGCCTGCTGTTGGATTCACAAACATAAAATTGATTTCATCGAACACACAAATCAATTATCTTTCTAACGGTCCCCCGAAACCATGTGGATATTTTGCATATTTTCATCGATATAGCGGCTCAAACCTTTACTTGATTTTAATTACAGACAACATATTGATTAAGTTGGTCCATAGATGGTATTAAAGTTCATCCACTGATGCGTTATATGAGACCAACCAGTCGTTTCTGTGATATATGGCAAAGTCTCCATAGCCGAATAAAAAATCAGCATACGCGAAAATTCTGAAGTAGGACTGAGCGTGTTTAAGCTCAATCACAGTAATTTTGTTCTAATCAGGGTTGACAAGATAAACATTTAAACAGTTATTTACAGTAAATGTACATACAAAACATATCACATTAAAGAATAAAGGATAGACTTTCAACAGGTATTTTTTATTTATTTTTATGGATCGATTTTGGCCGAGTTTGGCGCATGTGAAAACAGGCTTTTATTAGTATTCAAGCTTTCCAAGCTTTTTGGCTATGGCTGCCAGTACCTAGTACCAGCCACCAATTCTGGACGTCTAGTCACAAATGTGCTCAAGTAAAAAAAATATTTATGTGAAAATATAGGAGTAAACATTGCAAACTTATGCCCACTCACTCAACATGGTTTTTGTCAAAAATTAATCCAGTAATTAGAAGGTTAAGAGGGATTTAAATAAAATTATTTACAGGTTAGCTTGATGAAAAAAGAAAAGAAAAAAGTAACTATTTTTGAAATAAGAAAAGAAAAACGCCTAATATTAGTGTGCAATGGAAAAGAAAGGTCTATAAAAGGTCTCAAAAGAAAAATATTTGTTGAAGGGGCAGTCAGCCCGCCTGATGTGCGGTCGGTCTAGGATCGATCTCTGTCAGCTAGCCACTGGGTTTTTTTCTCGACGTAATCATGCATCCGACACCGATATAACCATATTTACATTTGTAAATTAAAATGTGTTGAGTGCGTCATTAAACAAAAAAAGAAAAAAAAGAAAAGAAGGGGCAGTCTGAAGTTTGTTGCCGTTATAACCACTTTTGGCAAATTAAACCTTTTTGAATTATCAGAATTAAAATTTACTTACATATTCTTGTTCAGAATATCAATATCCATAAATCCATTATGTGTTTGGTCACCCTAGTGTAGCTCGATATTGATGTTTGCTTCTTTTTTTCCCCCATACATATAAATTTATTGTCTTTTTAACAAAAATTCGATATCAAGGTACTACCAACACTTGAGTGACCAAAAACGTATTGGATTTATAGATTGATATCCTGAACAAGAATATGTAAGTAAATTGTAAATCTAATAATTCAAAAAGGTTTAATTCGTCAATAACTGGTTAATTGTTCAAACGATGGTTGGCTAAAAACCAGTTGATAAAATGACATTTTAAAACTGAAGAGATAAGCAAAAATGTTTACTTACAAGCACAAAATTATCCATAATTAAATACAAACTGTTTAGATTTCTGTTAATATTTTAAATATTAGAAATAAATATATTACCTTAACTTAGGGTTAGCTCATCTTTGCTTTCAACAACTAAGTTGTTAAAACTAGAATTCATAGTTTGTACTGCATAAATAACTGGCTTCATTCTGATTTCAGCTTGTGGAAGAGGAAGGTGGAATGGAGGAGGTATCAAAAGAAAGGAAGTGGTCCAAGATAGCATTACGTCTTGGCTTTCCTTCAGGACGGTGTGTCGGATCATCTCTAAGACATCACTACGAGAAAATTCTCTACCCATTTTACGTGTTCAAGAAGAGAGGCGACAGCAAAAACCAGGTATAATTTAGAGATGTCTTCATGGTTATTTAAGCGCTTCATAACTATAGCATTTAATTTGTAATAAATTAATTGCTAGATTTACCAACATAGTCATGCTCTTTCATTTTCTGGAAATAATAACTAGTTGATCAGTAAATTCATGTAAATATTTCCCTAAACTACCATAAAAAAAATCTGCCAGTTAATGTTTTGCAATACATAAGTTTTTAATCATATTTAAATATTTTATGCATTGTCGAATCATTCATGTGTACACATGTTTGGTTCATTGATTCCTTATATTGTTTGTTTGTTCGTTATTATGAAAACAATTCTCTTGTAGATTAGCTTTTCATGTTGATTATTTTCCAGAATGTTATTTGTTATGAAATAAAAGATTCCAGTGAAAAACAGCCTTGTTTGTTTTTGTGCCTTTGCTTACACTTAGGTGAAAGTATTTATTGTTTTTAAATTCTTGCATGTCGCAATTCCTTTTTGTTGGCTTCACCCAGGTTAACAGTTCTTTGGCTAAATAGAGTCAAATGGCAAATTGCCAATTGATATTTAAATTAACATTTATCTGTTTGTCTTTGAAAATTTACATATAAAACTGCAGATTTTATTCATAATATTGTAAAATTAAATTGTACCATTTAGGTTGAGATTCATTTGAGACAGATTTCTTAAACCTCACACATTTTTGTCAGGACTTCCAAGTTAATAATTTTGTTTTTGAAAGATGTTAGTCTTCGTGCTAAGGTATTCTTTAATCCAAGATTGTTTCATTGTGGATCTGTATATTATGTTCATGTTGGACGACTACATATTTTATAAAACTTGCCATATACATTTGCGCTTCAGGATTTCATTGATTTTGATTGGAAACATGATTTTGGACCTAGGGTATGTACTGATGAACACATACCCACATAGCTTGGTATTTGCACTAACCACCTAATACTGATTATAATAATATGTGAGCTGGTGTGTACTTAATTATTTGAATATTCTGGCTTATTTGCATAAGTGTATAGTATTTTAGTTCTACAAAAGTAGGCCTACATATTTGCTACTTGTAAAGTGGAAATGAAAACGGGTAGTCTGTGATCTGGACAAATTTAATACTAGTAGTGTATCAAAATAATTGTTTTTATTTGAAATAATTTTGTACACACCACTGGGAACAAGAGTAGATCATTAATTGCGTCTGAATGAAATCAAGCTTACCACCCCTGTACAAACAATAGACTGCCCCAAAATGCTACATTCGAGAATGTCATGGGATTGTTTTGTTAGTGATTAACTGAATAAACAACTGACTTTTAATTAATAAAATGTATACCAGATTGCAATCATTAGTTTGCTTGCATGGTACTGTAATGTATTTACTAAAATTAAGTTAAGAGGTAAGCAGCATTATATAGATGTTGGAGCATGTGTTTCAGGCTATATTTGCAACCGGAAGTGGTGTGTTATTTTGATCAGCCATTCTTTAAAAATCAACTTTTTTGTTTAAGTTTAATATGCCGGCCTCGCCAAAGTTTTATGTCACTAATATGGTTTTCGATAAAATTTAAGGTCGCTAATATTTTATAATTTACAGTATATGACATTAAACATTTTTTTACTGTAGATTATAAATGTTTACATATCTTTATTTGCTCCAAACTTAAGGATAAATAATACAACGTTTGCAAAATTTTATTTTAAGTTATCCCTTGAAGATTTTGAAATAATCTACTAATTCCTTCCAAATGTATTTTGTGCTTGTTGAATGTATTGTTTTGTTACAAACATTTAGAAATATTAGCTGCTGATTATTTGTTGCAAAACCACTTACGTTTGTACTTCAGCACGAGTCCGTCATTGATTGGGAAAGTGATGAATACTTACTTAGGGTACGTACTAGGATGCACATACCTGTGTAGAATGATATGTGCACTAACTTCTAATCGTAGCTACTGTCGGTTTGTGTATATTCCGTCAAGTCTTCCGTGTTTGCAGTATGTTTTTACCTGTTTATATTGTTTTTCCAGCTTGTAATTTTTTCTTTGCCAAACATTAATTTTAATCAAATTGATTCAAGTAGGAAATTGTTTTAAACTAACGCTTTGGGAGTTAGTGGTAACAAAAAAGAAATTTGTAGGTGAATATTTGAGGAATTTGATATCCATTGGACATTATCTTAATTGGGACTAAGGTAGATATCATGTCCTATCCTTCTATTATATGATACTAGATTAATCCCTCATCAAATTTGTTTGTTAATTGAAAAAAATCTGGTTCTTTAAATGGCATTGAAATGTTTTTCAGTTTTTGGTATTCCTTTTCCTGTATTGTATAACATATATGTCTGAAAACAATACTTACATTTTTCTGGTTAAATCCTATATATAACATCGTCCTTCACGTTTGTAAATCTCAGGCGAGTGTCAAATCACTCACCTCAAAAGCCCCAGGCGAGTGATTAGCGAGTGATCTGAACAACAAAACCATATCATTGATCAAAATGGTATCTCTGCACAAGACAGTCGAAGGGAGTTTAGGCAATATCATGATTGATTCTACGATCTATATCAGGTGCTGTCTTTAGAAGAAGTGCTACTCCCAAGGTGATCATATCATAGGACAGCAATTCTCCTGCATTGTCCTTGGGATGACTGCCACACCCAAAACTTAAAAAGGATGTTGAACACAAAGTGTTGAATACTACAAAATGGAAAATCACTGTTATTGGTACATGTATATATATATACATTCTATTCTATATACCCAAGGCTTGGGTGATACGAATAAAGCTCAACTGACAAGAAGCTGCATGGCAAACAAAAGTGTCTATTTTAAAACTTTACAAGTGGGGTTTTTTTGTGGTTTTTTAAAGAATCCCCCTCCCCCACTTTGTAAAAGTTTGTTTGGAAATTTTAACCTGCAAATAAATAAACAAACATGATTTATATTGTAGAAAAACAATGCAAGAAAGAAAGAAAACACACACACACACCTTTCCACTACCACCACCCCTATTTTGATCTCACGTTATTACCGTTATGAGTCAGTTTTAGTTGATGTAAGAACAAATTTTAAACCGTATGAAAATTAATCAAAGGCCACTGAAGGGATAACAACAACTACGACAAGTAACTTATTTTATTTTATTTATTTATTTATTGGGTGGTAATTGGGATGTGATTCTACACTGTGCCGAAAAGTTTAATGTCATGGAATTAATTTTACAGGGTACCCACAGGTCAGGGAAAACGGAAAATGGTTAAAACTAATTCCCTGCAGGGAAAATTCAGGGAATTTGACATTTTGATCTGATTCAGGGAAAATACAGGGAATTATATTTGCGTGTAGTGGAATATGGAAAAATATTAGGGAATTTTGTTCAGTCCTATACTGAAGACCAAAAGAAAGTACACCAAAATGTATCTCTTGTGTTAGCATGTTTAACTAAAACCAAACATTGATAATGTTGACATGTCACTGAATAAAATACAAGGAAAGAGCAAAACATGGTTTTGTAAATGAAATGATTTTGAGATTGTAATCAATGTTTTAAAGTTTTGACTATTATTTCTTCTATTGGTAACAAGTACTTGGCATACTTTCATTTGGCCTTGAGTGTATGTTGTATATACATGAACAGTGGTGTGGGAAGGTGTCAAAAAAGGTGTCTGTGTCTGTGGACACGTTTTTCCACCAATCTGAAAAGTTCCCCCACCCCAATAGATACATATGCAAAATCATGTAAATCAGCTTCTTTTCTAACAACCTGTGTGAGGTGTGCTGTGAGCATTTTCAGGAGGACTGTTAAAACACTTCTGAGACAAATTTAAGGTGAGCTTAAGCGCGCAAGAGTGATTGTGCACCTCAAACGTGAAGGACTGTAACATATGTTGGTAAATGACTTAATATAATTTATTTGTATTGTATTACCAACACCATCAAGATATCCAAGTAATATTTAATCATTTGTCTATTTCAGCAATTTTCTTTTGGCATGTTTATTTTGTATTGATTTTCTCTTAGTATCTTATAGTCAGCAACACTTCTTTTTCTTGTTTAAAAGTGTATCAAGTTGTTATAGCATGTCTTTGTATATGTATTGCAGGGTTGAAAGGAATAAACATTCTCTCCTAAAATGTACATTACCCTGAAGGAATTAAGTACAAGTTCTGAAATATTTCTGTTAGAAGCATGTTTAGTAAACTATGTTGAATAAATATGCCAACATATTATGCTGTCAAATTTAATACCAAGATGATTTTCCTGCTTTTTATCAGATTTCATCTTTTTTCCTTTTTTAGACAAAATAGTCTGGATTTGATCTAAAATAATGTAACAGATTTCATCTTAGACTACATGTCAAAATGACTATCTCTAACATCCAATAGCCGATGACTAAAAATCAATGTTATCTAGTGGTGTCGTTATATAAAACCAAACTTTTTTTATTTAAAATGTTTAAAAACCTATCTTTGAGCAGGGTCTGAGATTTAATATTTTGGACAGTAGCTTTTAAAAATCTGGTATCCCACCTGAGAATTTAATATCCTGCTTTTAAATACCTGACTACAAACTGGGTTCTAGATATTGTTAATGTATTACAGCATAGCATTAGGCTGGTATGAGCT
>JAUUEI010217605.1:0-14261 GCA_032274625.1 Depressigyra globulus
CCTAAAGAGATCATGGATTTCCCTTCTTGTATTCTTGATAAAAAGTTCAATCAGTTTATTAAGTGTGGGTACCATGTGGGTTTAGTGACCAGATTTGGTAGATCTAAAACTTTTCAAATCTCATACAAAGAAGATCAATATGAATAAAATCTAAGATTTATTTTTAACTCTCTTTTAGCTTCTTTTTAAACTGTGTTGAGATACTAGCATCAAGCTTTTTCTACTCTCTTAAAGATTTTGTTATGATTTAAAACTGCAACAGCTTCATTGCCAGCATCATTTAAAATCGCCGAAGGACTTTTTTTAAGCTCAGAGATGCTGACACTATAATTTGCTAAAATATTTTCCATTATTTAGTATTTTATCTTGTATTTATTGTAGTCTATTTCAATTGTTTGTATCTATTCATAATATTTGGCACTTAAGAGAAGATTTTTAAAAAAGTTTAGATTTTAGAGGTGATTTTAACTGTGAACTAGGTTGGATTGGGACTAAGTTAACAGTCTCAAGGTGTTGTTATATCTAAATTAAAATGGAATTTCATCATTGTCTATTTCAGGTGTTATTAACTGAGCTTTTATTTTTTTTGGATACTCAAATTTAAGCTCATTATCCTCTATATAATACTCTGATTCATTATTAACAAATAATTTTTCAATTTTATTTTTCGTATCTATGTCAAAATGACTCCATCCAGCTAAAAATATCTTTTTTTGATATTCCTTATGTTCTGGATCTTGCATATATTGAGTAATTATTTTAATAATTCTTAATTTAACACGTTTTCCTAAAAGTTCCCACCTATCCAAAATAAGATACACTTTCCAAAATAGCTCATTACATTTATTTAAATTTTTAAGATCATCTGTTATTTTTTCAAAAATTTCCTTTTGATTGTCTTCACTGATTTTATCTATTAACTCAGTAAAAACTAATTTTAACGATTCTAGGTTCCTATAATTCTCTTCTATGTTTTGCTGAGTATAGCTATTATATATATAATCACTCATTCGTCCATATAAATTAAAAATTGTATCTTCAAATTGTTTTTCTGGAATTTCTGAAATTAGTAATTTTGCATATTCTTCTGTTTGTTCAAAATATTCATCATAAACACTATTTATAAAACTATCAATAGAAAAAGAGCTTTTAGCTTTATCAATAAATTTTAGTAAATAATTTATATGCAATATAATAGTAAAAGCATCCTCTTTCGTATCTTTATGTTTTTTGTGTGTTCGAGTATTTCTTATAAGACCAAAAATACCTAATAATGAATCTCTCAATCCATCTTGTTCATTTTTTTCTGTATCTGTTTGTAATTTATTTATTTTTATTTTTGGATTTTTTTGACTAAAAGCTTCTGTTATTAACTTTCTGCTATCCAAATTTAAATTTGCTTTTTCTCTTATTGTATCTCTGAGATAATATACTGCATTTGTAATTGCACCAGTGTAATCTTCATTTGTGTAGTTGTTTTCAATTTCATCCCAAAGTTTTGGTTCTAAAAAAGTTTTTATATTCATTGATAATCCTATATTTATTTAGGGGTTCTTTTATAAAGATTTTAACAAAAAATTAAAAGATTAACCTTTAAGTATTAAACTTAACCTAGCACCCTTTTAGTATAGATATATAATTTTATCTTTTTTTGAAGTTTTTATCTCTTTTTTTAAAAAGAGATAGGACTTTTATAGAGAAAAACGAACTCGATGTTAAAGTTCAATTCAGTAAAGACTTAATCTTTATTTTGCTTATAATATTTTGAACTTTTGTATATAACCATTTATCAACAAACACAAAATTTGTTCATCTAAGAATATAAAAACAACCCATCTTCTAAGCTCTACTTCTTTCAGCACTCTTTTGGTCTATCTTTATGTAGATATGAAGTATATCTATAGCAGCGGGAGTTACTCCTTGTATCTCAGATGCGGCAAATAGAGTAGGGGGGTTGAACTTTTCGAACTTCTCTATGATCTCATTGCTAAGTCCTCGCACCTTTTTAAACTCGAAGTTTTGAGGTATTTTTACATTTATGTAGTTTTTCATCTTGTCTATCTGATCTTGTTGCTTTTTGATATATGAGGAGTATTTTGCCTCTACTAGTATAAGATCTTTTGTAGCAAGGCTCATATCTTTTGTCATAGGTGCCAATCTCTCAAGCTGGGGTTATATATTGGTGTGCAAGTACTTATTATCTTTTTAAGCAGCTTTTTTCTCAGAAGTTTGTAACATACTTTCTATATTTAAATGATAGTCCAATTTTTCCCATTCTATACCAGTATTTTTACAAATTAATTTATAGTTTTTTAGTTCACTAAGTGTTGCCTTTTTTAATGGTTCATACCAATCAATTGGGGTAGAAATAATTCTTCCATCATCAAGTTTTACATGAAGATAAGCATCATCAAAATGAACTTCTTTACCTTTTATCAAACCACTCATTCCATATCCTTTCAAAATCTTTTTTATGTTCTTTTACAATTTGAAGTGCAAATTTTAAATCTTTTGGTTTTAAATAATTTTTAACTACTTTAAAATTATCTAATTCTATCTTAGCAAAGTCATCATTTTTCATCACATGAATATGTTTTGGTTCATGTTCATTTGCATAAAAGAAAAATTTAAAACCATTTTCGTCTAATAAGGTAGGCAAATATCTGTCCTTCAATTGTACTTTTGTTATTTTATCAAATTTTTTTAGTTTTTGGGCACTTATTTTAAAAAAGGTGTAGTGTCGCTGATGAAGGTTATGAATTTTGGTGATATTTAACCCATCTTCTAAGCTCTACTTCTTTCAGTACTCTTTTGGTCTATCTTTATGTAGATATGAAGTATATCTATAGCAGCGGGAGTTACTCCTTGTATCTCAGATGCGGCAAATAGAGTAGGGGGGTTGAACTTTTCGAACTTCTCTATGATCTCATTGCTAAGTCCTCGCACCTTTTTAAACTCGAAGTTTTGAGGTATTTTTACATTTATGTAGTTTTTCATCTTATCTATCTGATCTTGTTGCTTTTTGATATATGAGGAGTATTTTGCCTCTACTAGTATAAGATCTTTGGTAGCAAGACTCATATCTTTTGTCATAGGTGCCAATCTCTCAAGTGTTTCTATATTTGCACCTTTTCTAGCTAGTACACTTTTAAGGGTAACTTTATCTGTGATTTTTTCTTGATTTAACTCTTTTAAAATGGCATTATTATCTTTTGATGGAGTCATAAAGTTTGTCTCTAAAAACTCTAAGACTATATTTAGATCTGTCGCTTTTTTTGATACATTTTTAAATCTATCATCATCTATCAACCCTAGCTCATAACCATATCCTGATAGTCTTAGATCTGCATTGTCCTCTCGTAAAAGTAGTCTATACTCAGCACGACTTGTAAACATACGATAAGGCTCTTTTGTCCCTTTAGTGACTAAGTCATCTATCAAAACTCCGATATATGCCTCATCTCGTCTTAGGATAAATGGCTCTTTTAGATCTATACTCAAAACTGCATTTATACCCGCCATAAGACCTTGAGCTGCTGCCTCTTCATAGCCAGTTGTGCCATTTATCTGTCCAGCCATATAAAGACCTTTTATCTTTTTAGTCTCAAGAGTATGTCTAAGTTCAGTTGGGTTTATGTAGTCATACTCGATAGCATAGCCATATCTGACTATCTTTGCATTTTCCATACCTTTTATGGAGTGTATCATCTCTAGTTGCACATCAACAGGGAGTGAAGTTGTGAGTCCATTTATGTAGTATTCGTTTGCTTCTGTAGTTTGTGGCTCTATAAAAAGATGGTGTCTATCTTTATCTGCAAAACGATTTACTTTATCCTCGATACTAGGACAATACCTAGGACCAACCCCATCAATCTGCCCTGTAAAAAGAGGTGCTCGATAGAAGTTTTCAGAGATTATGTCGTGAGTTGTGATGTTTGTATATGTTATAAAACAAGGGAGTTGAGTAGGGTTAAAACTCTCCTTATCAGTCGAAAATGAAAATGGAAGAGGTTCTTCATCTCCTCCTTGTTCTTGCATGAGTGAAAAGTCTATGCTACTAGCATCAATCCTAGCACAAGTGCCAGTCTTTAGCCGTCCTATATCTAGATCTAATGCCCTTAGAGATTTGCTTAACTCATAAGAGGCAAACTCCCCTTGTCGTCCTGCTTGTTGCTGTTTTTCACCTATATGTATAAGCCCTGCTAAAAAAGTTCCAGCAGTTATAATCACCTTTTTTGCTTCATATCTATTTCCAAGCTGTGTTGTAACCCCTCTTATCTCTTTATCTTCTATGATTAAGTCATCGCTTATCTCTTGTTTTACTGTTAGATTTGGAGTATTTAAACATATATCTCTCATATAGATTGCGTATCTATCCATATCTATTTGAGCACGGCTTCCACGGACTGCTGGACCTTTTGAAGCATTAAGGATCCTAAACTGTATACCAGTAGCATCAGTAGCTTTTGCCATCTGTCCACCTATAGCATCTATCTCTTTTACAAGATGACCTTTGGCAAGTCCTCCTATTGCAGGATTGCAACTAGCAGCTGCAATTCTCTCCACTAAGATAGTCAATAAAAGGGTATTTTTACCCATTCTAGCACTTGCAAGAGCAGCTTCTACTCCAGCATGTCCACCACCTACTACTATAACATCGTATCTCATTTTTAACCTATATTTGAAATTTTGTGATATTATACATAAAAAAATGGAGAAATAGATGTTAAAGAAGTTACTTATCGTTTTGGCTTTATTGGTTGCTACTATCGGAGGTTTTGCTTATAGCAATAAAAATTTTAAACAAAATCAAAAGAGTTTTTCAAAACTCTCAACAAACAACCTACTAGCACTCTCATGGCAAAATGCTTTTTGTCAAACTCACCAGAAAAAAAGAGAGTGTAGAGATGTTAAACCTTCACACTATGTTGCAACTCACTTTACACTTCATGGTCTTTGGCCTCAACCTAGATCTAAGACAAACTGCAAAGGACCTAGAAAAGTGAGATTAGAAAAAGAGTTATATAAAGAGCTTTTAGAGGTTATGCCAGCAGCAAAAAGTGGACTACAAAATCATGAATGGAAAAAGCATGGAACTTGTTATGGAAAAGATGATGATGGTTACTTTAAAGATGCGATAAATCTAACAAAACAGATAAACTCATCAGCAGTACAAGAGTTGTTTTCTAAAAATGTAGGAAAGAGTATAAGTATAGAACAAGTAAGAAGAGCTTTTGATAAATCTTTTGGAAAAGGTAGTGGTAGAAAAGTGAAGTTAAACTGTAGAAAGGGACTAATCACTGAGCTTTGGATAAACCTAGATGGAAAGATAGATCCAAAAACTCCACTTCAAAACCTACTAAAAAAAGCCAAAAGAGCAAAAGGTGGCTGTAAAAGAGGTAAAGTTGATAAGGTTGGGTTTAGGTAGAGAAGACCTACCTATCCCACCACTCTTCATATGATAGTATATGATTTAGATCACAGTAGTTGTATATATTGCCATCTATGCATCCCCATTTATATTGAATTTCATTTATAACATGGTTTTCAACACCTTTATAGTCATCTCTAAAAGCTATATTTTTAGCATCTAAATCATCCTTTAGTGTATATTCTAAAAAGGCATGAACTGGTTCTAGTAGATCTCTCTTTTTTAAAAACTCATCATAATCATCTAATCCGCCATACTGATAACCATGTGAATTTCCACCATTTATAACTCTTAGAGCCTTTTTATCATCTTGTAGCATATAGTAAACTGCGAGGTTTATCTTTGGATCTTGAAAATTTCCGATCTTTCCATCTATATACTCTCTACTTCCAACACCTCCGTATTGGATTATGAGTGTTGTTGTATCTAAGTTTTTCATCTTCTCAGGTGTCATATTAAGTGCAAACCATCCATCTAGCTCTATGATTGAGTCTCTGTTTTGTGCGTAACCTTTTTTTCTTATGTCATCTAGTGCCTTAAATACGTAAGCTCCACCTATTGAGTGCCCTATAATGGAGACTCTACTTGTATCAGCATACTCTCGTTCTTTTGCATCTTTTAGTAAGTTAATTAAGTTTATGTTGTCTGGAGCATAGTAACTATCGCTTAGCCCTATCACATAGTATCCTTGAGAGGCTATAAACTCCATCAAGGCGATATATTTTCTTATATTTTCATGATATCCTGATAAAAATATAACAACAGGAGCATTTAAAATATCTTCACTATGGTAAACATTGTAGTTATCTCCGTTATATCTTTTTACTACAAAATCTCCTTTTGTACCATAAACTCTATCTTTAACATCAAAATAGGTTCTATTTTCAGCATTGTAAGAGTCGTTATAAAATAAGACTGCTTGATACTCTCCTTTTGGTAGATGTCCACCATCTGTATAGATGTTATTTATCTCTATCTTTCCATTTTGTTTGGCATTTGTGTAGCTCCAACCTAAAAGATTATTTCGACTTAAAGTATCCCCGACTTTAAATACTCCTACCCAATCTTTTTCGCCACCATTAAGATTAAAAAGATCAAATTCTAAAGTTGTATCATTTATCGTAAAAGTATCTTTTGTACTATTTATAGCACTCCAAAACACATCATCATCTGTGGCTTTTATCGTGTACTTGTAGGTGTGATTTGGTGCTAGATTTTTATCTTTAAAAGATGTGACATTTTTACCTGCGATAAAGAGAAGTTCATCTCCTTTGTAGATCTTATAACCAGTTTCACTCTTTGAGTTATCTTTCCATTTTAATACAACTGAGTTAGATGTAATATCTTCAAATGAGAGATCTGTAGGTGGGGTTAGTTCAGCCAACAAGATTGTCGGAAGTAGAGTGCTTAGTACATAATATAGCTTTTTCATAATATCTCTCCAAATTAATACAAAAAGGAAAATCATTTAAAGCGATAATCAAAAATATGGCTTTAAAGAAAAGTAGCCGTCTAAAATCAAGCTAATCCCTCTGAAGATATTGGTAGCCATTCAGAGGGGTCGATTATATCATATATAAACGCTACACATCTTAATCAAGATCAATTAAAACTACTACAGATCATACGATAAAACCATATCTATAGCATCTTGATCTAGCAATCTTATGATATTTGTAGCACCTTTTTTTCCTCCAGCATCTCCCATAGTTACTACATATTGTCTATTTTTATCTAGTTTCTCTTCCTCTAACAGTTTTTTTACAAAAGCGTTTAGAAGTTTAGATGGATTGTTTATCTCTTTCATAGTAAAGAGAGGATGAACTCCCCATACTAGGCTAAGACGACGATGAGTCTTTAGTGAGTGTGATACGGCATAGATCTTCTCTTTTGGTCTGTATCGCGATATCGCTTGGGCACTAAAACCAGATATGGTAAAAGCTACAAGAGCCTCTTTTTTTAAGTTTGATGAGAGTTGAACAGCTGCTTTTGCTATGGCATCAGAGCTACTTTTTGGTTGAAAATCCTTCTCATAAGGGTAATCCACTTCGACATCTTTGATAGTATCATGTAGCACTTTTACTGCTTCGATTGGAAACAGACCGATAGTGGTCTCATCACTAAGCATCACGGCATCTGTGCCATCATAGACAGCATTTGCTATATCGCTTACCTCTGCACGAGTTGGAAAAGGATTCTCTTTCATAGAAGTTAGCATCTGAGTTGCTGTTATAGTTGGTTTATTTGCTGCGTTTGCTTTTGAGATTATCTCTTTTTGGATTCGTGGTAGTTTTGTAACTCCAAACTCAGCCCCTAAATCCCCTCTAGCAACCATTACACCATCACTAATATCTAGTATATCTTCGAGGTTATCTAGTGCTTCTGCTGTCTCTATTTTTGATATGATCATCGGGTCAAAGTTGTGCTTTTGCATGATACTTTTTGCTTTTAATATATCCTCTTTTGATTGGACAAATGAGAGTGCTACTATATCTATATCATTTTTAGCACCAAAAGCAAGATCACGCTCATCCTTTTTAGTGATAGCTGATATATCTATCTTTGTATGAGGGAAGTTTACACCTTTGTGAGAGCTTAGAGATCCATCATTTAGTAGTTTTAAGTGAAGGTTTTGAGTATCTTTTTTTATAACTTTTGTACGGATTGTGCCATCTGCAAAAAAGACCTCTTCACTCTCACTAACCATATCTATGATATCAGGATAAGAGATATCTAGAGTTTTCGGATCGTCACTTTTTTTCTCTTTAGATAAGATGATAACATCATCTTTAAATAGTTTTAACTCGCCATCTATCTTGCCTATTCTAACTTTAGGACCAGATATGTCTTGGAGTATTGCTACCTCTTTTTTTACTATTTTTGATGCTTCTCTTATCATAGATATACTACTTTCATGAGTTTTATGATCTCCATGAGAAAAGTTTAATCTAAATACATTTACACCCTCTAAAATGAGGCTTTTTATCATATCTAATGTTGCAGTTGATGGACCTATTGTGATTACTATCTTTGTTCTTCTCATAAGTTTCCTTTTAAGTGATTTAGAGGGTTCAATTGTATCTTATATCTGGTTACAATATAAATACTTTAATAGATATGACGATATATATAAATTAAAATATAAAAGGATATTAGAGATGACAAAAAAATTATTTTTTACAGTTGCTACAACAGCACTTTTAGTAGGTTGTGGAGGAGGTAGTGGCTCATCAGATAGTGATTCAGATAAAACTAGTGGTAATGATAGTAGTGTTAAAGACGAAAAAAGCTATACACTTCAAGTAACTTCAACAACAGCTACAAACCCATCGGGTTCAGAGTGTAAAAATGCTGATGGATCTTTTACTATAAAAGATCATAAAATGAGTGGAACTGCACATGATGGTTGGGGTAGAGATTATACGATAGATGGTGATGAGGAAAATGGAAAAGTTAAAGGTGGTTTTGCATATGCTGGAACAAATGTTGTAACATATGAAGGAGTGATCAGTGATGATGATGTAAGTGGAACATGGAAAGATGTTGGTGGATGTGAAGGTACTTGGGTAGGAACTCCTAAGTAGATTTTATGATCTAAATATCATCCCTATAAACATCAGTGATATCAAAATCATAATCAGGCTCGATAGCCTCGATGCTATCGAGTGTTTTTGGATCTACCTCTACTGCTTTTAAGTCATACTCATCACCTTGGTAGAACTTCTGTTCTTTGGCATACTTTTTCTCTCTTTTGATCTGTTCTTGTAGGTTTTTTTCTGCATTTGATAGTGTAGAGTTTTTATCAGATTTTGTGCTATTTGTCTCAGCATTTAGAGCAAAAAAAGGCAGTATTATAATCAAAAGTAGTTTTTTCATAAAGTATCCTTATTAAAAAGTTTATGTTTGATTATACAAAACTTTAGTTAAATCGAGCATTATCGTTGTGCCTATATCTTTTTTTGTCTCTATTTTTATACTTATCTTCTCTTTATCACAGTAGGATTTTACGATGCTAAGTCCTAAACCATATCCTTTAGTTGTAGGATTTTCTTGGTAGGATTTATCAAAAACTATAAAGAGATTTTTAGTATCTATGCCAACACCTGAATCCTCTATAAAAAGTGTCCTATTTTTTAGATAGATCTTGATAAAACCTTGCTTTTTATTGTACTTTATCGCATTTGCTAAGAGGTTATCTATCATCTTTTTAAAGCCATTTTTATCAGCATTTATCGTACTTTTTGGTATCTTTATATCTACTGTGAGGTTTTGTAGTAGCTCTTTTGAATCATCAAATGACTTCTCTATCACTTTTTTTAGATCAAATATCTCTTTTTGATTCTCTTGGATCTCATCTTTTATAGAGTGGTTGATGCTTTGATAGAGTTTTGTTAGGTTTAAACTAGCCCCTTCTATTCGTGAGAGTCTTTTTAGATTTTTCTCATCTTTGGTTGTATCTTTTAACATCTTTAGGTTTGCATTTATAGTGGCTATGGGTGTGTTTAGTTCGTGTAGGGTCTCATCTACTAGATTTTTAAGATTTTTCTCTTGTATTTTATAGTGTTCTATAAGTGAAGATGATAGAAAAAAGTATAATCCAAAAGCAGATAAAAATATAACTATAACTCTAAGTGGTGTACTTGTGATGATTTGAGATAGGTAGTTTTCTAAAAGAAGTATAGTAGATGTAAGGACGATTACTATGATCGCTGAGTTTAGGTAAAAACTACTATGTTTAGAGTTCAAGTCTATACCCCACACCTTTGTGATTTGTTATGCTATCTTTTCCCAATATCTTTTTTATATCATTTATATAGACTCTTAAAGATGCTTCACTTGGTCTCTCATCCCACTCCCAAACTTTTTGAAAAATGAGATCTTTTGAGACTATTTTATTTTGATTTTCAAGCAAAAGTTCAAAGAGAAGTTTTACTTTATGAGAGAGTTGCTTTTGACCCAATACTCCTTTATCGGCTATATACTCTTTGCCTTTTATAGATAGTCTGTTTTGTAGTTTGTTTGTCCTTTTAAGTAGTGCAAAGATACGAAGCTTTAGTTCATCAAGATCAATTGGCTTAGTTAGATAATCATCCCCACCACTTAAAAACCCCTTCTTTATGCTATCTTTATCAGCAAATGATGTTATGAAGATAGCAGGTACATTTTGTTGTGTATCTCGTAATGATTTTAAAAGTTCAAAGCCATTCTGCTTTGGGACATTTACATCTAAAAGAAGTAGATCAAAGCTTCTCTCATAGCATAGATCTGATGCACTATCTCCATCATTTGCTGTTGTTATATCAAATCCCAAAGTGGATAAAAAGTCCTCAAGAGTCTCACAAAAAAGCTCATCATCCTCCATCACAAGTATCTTAATCATCTTTTAGATCTAAATCCTCTCTCATCTTATCTAGCAAACTTGCTATAACATCCTCATCAAACTCTCCATGAAAATCCTTCTGGACGCTATAAACCTCTTTTAAACCCTTAAAAAGATGAAGCTTTACAAACCCGTCATAAGTAGCATCATAAGCTGCAGTTTGTGGGTTGTTGCAGTGGTGAGAATATTTTCTATACTCTATATCTATGGAGTATGGGGCTGATGATTTTAGGTTAAAACCACTCTCTTTAAGTGCTTTTTTAGAAAGATTGCGGATCTCTTTATCGCTAGAGGCAATAGAGAGATTTTTGATGTGAGATCCAACTAAGCTTTTTTGGTAGATCTTTGTGTAAGTTTTATCCTCACAACCTATAAAAAAAAGTGTAAGTACTAATAATATTCTTATCATATTCCAATTCTATCTAATTTTGTTATAATAAAAATAAAAGGCTTCATTTGAAGATAGGATTTTGTGCAGATATAGTAGGAAGACCTGGGCGATATATGTTAAAACAGCATATAAATAAGATAAAAAAAGATCACAACATAGATCTGATGATTGTAAACTATGAAAATGCAAGTCATGGTTTTGGTTTGAGTGCTAAAAATGCTAAAGAGCTTTTTAAACTTGACATAGATCTGATGAGTGGTGGAAATCACACTTGGGATAAAAAAGATATAGTCCCTTTGCTAAATGAACTTCCTCTTCTTCGTCCTATAAACTATCCCCATCTAACCCCAGGTTCTGGTCTTTGGTTAGAAGAGGTAGAGGGTAAAGAGGTCGCAGTTATAAACTTGATGGGTAACTTCACTATGCCTATGGCTGATAATCCTTTTGTAAAGATTTTAAGTGTTATTGAGGAGTTAGAAGAGAGAGGAGTTAAGCATATATTTATAGATTTTCATGCAGAAGCTACAAGTGAAAAGAGGGCATTGATGGCACTTTTAAAGGGTAGGGTTTCTGCTATTTGTGGATCTCATACTCATGTTGGAAGTGATGATTTAACTATCGATGAGGGGACATTTTATGTGAGCGATGTTGGTATGACTGGATGTCGTGATAACTCACTTGGAATGGATACAAAAGAGGTATTAGAGCGGGTTTTAAAAGGTTACTCTAACCGTTTTGATGTACCAAATAATTGTAAAAAGATTTTACAATGTGCTATATTTGAACTAGATGAAGATGGAAGATGTATAGATGCTTATAAGATAAAAGCTTATGATGATAAAAAACCACAGATAGTACAAAAAGCTTATGTTGAACAGTAGTTATGATCTATGGCTAGCTCTTAGAAAACTGGGCTATTTAGATAAAGAGAGTGAACCTTTTTGGTGGAAGGGTACTGGAGAGTTTGAGGTAGTTATTGGTGCTATATTAACTCAACAAGCTAAGTGGGAAAATGTTGAAAAATCACTCCAAAATCTAAAAGGTTATGATCTTTTTTCTATATCAGAGTTAGATCTAAGCACACTTGCAACACTCATAAAACCGAGTGGATTTTACAATAAAAAGGCAAAAGTTTTAAAAGACTTAACCAAAGCTATCATAGATGAGTTTGGGGATTTTGAAAGCTTTAAAGAGGGTGTGAGTAGAGAGTGGCTACTATCTCAAAAAGGTATAGGATTGGAGAGTGCTGATAGTATATTGTGCTATGGTTGTAAACGAGATGTTATGGTTGTGGATGCCTATACAAATAGGATTTTGAGAGCTTTTGGATATGAGTTTGAGAGTTATGATGAACTTCAAGAGTGGGTAGTTTTGGGTATCGAATCTAACTTTGATAAGATTATAGAAGCTTATAATAAAGAGGTAGATATTTTCACGATTCTTTCACGATTTCACGGTAAGATTGTCCAATACGCTAAAGAGAATGCTAAGGGCAGGAAAGTTCTAGTAGATAATATAAAATCAGTTCTCTAAAGCAAAATCATACTTAGGAGAGAGCATTGAGTAAAAATCTAAATGAGCAAGATCTATTGTTGCAGATTGCTGAATTGGATGAGATGTATAAAGATAAGTCTAGACAACTTGTAGAGTGTAAATCTTTCTCAAAAGAGCAAAAGATTAAAGAAGAGATGAGCGAATGTGAAGTTTTAAAAAGAGTCTTGAAAAGAAAACTTGACTCACTACAAAAAGAAGAGGCTTAAAGCTCCTTCTCTTCAATCACCTCTAAACCAAACCCACTAATTCCCACAAACTCTTTTCTTTTATGAGTTACCAAAAGCCTTATATCCTTAAATCCCAAAAAGTGAAGTATCTGAGCACCGATACCGTACTCTTTCATATAAGGATTTTCATTTACTGCTTTTTGTAAAAATATCAAAACTCCACCCTCTTTATCTAAAATATCTATAGCTTTTAACATCGGATCTAATTTATTGTTTGATAGAAGTTCAAGATCTGTTGATATGTTATGAAATCTTACAAAGTTTGAACTATTTTGCCGATTAAAAAGATATGCTATGTGATGATCTTTATTGTGATCTACAAAATCTATCCTTCTTGTATCGTACCCTTGTAACTTTGTATTTGATTCAGCGACCACTTTTATAAGAGATTCATTTTGTAATCTATACTCAACGATATCAGATATAAATACAATCTTTAAATCATGCTCTTTAGCAAAAATCTCCAAATCATCACGACGAGCCATAGTCCCATCCTCTTTCATAATCTCACATATAACAGAAGATTGAGCAACCCCAGCAAGTTTACATAGATCTACACTACCCTCTGTATGCCCAGTACGAACAAGAGTACCACCATCTTTGGCAATAAGTGGAAATATATGACCTGGACGAACTAGATCTGAAGCCTTTGAGGTAGAAGAGGCTAGAAGCTCTATAGTCATATTTCGCTCATCTGCTGATATTCCAGTAGCACACTCTTTAGCATCAACACTCACGGTAAAAGCCGTCTCATAAGATGAGTCATTGTTTGCGACCATAGGGTTTAGATCTAGCCTTGAAGCTATATCGTTTGATAGTGCTACGCAGATAAGACCTCTAGCTTTTGAAGCACAAAAGTTCACCATCTGTGGAGTAGAAAATGTAGAAGCATAGACTAAATCCCCCTCATTTTCCCTATCTTCATCATCGATCATTATGACCATTTTACCTTTTTTAATCTCTTCGATTGCATCTTTTACTCTTTGTATTGGCATCATTTCTCCATCTTTTTTTTAAATTATATCACTTTTGTGTGAAAACTACTTGACAAAAAAGTAAAAAGTGACTATAATCACATCTCAAATTTAAATCATTAGCTTGTTGGGGTATCGCCAAGCGGTAAGGCATCGGCTTTTGGTGCCGACATTCGGGGGTTCGAATCCCTCTACCCCATCCACCTAAAATTTGAGTTTAATTTCATTGTCGCGGGATAGAGCAGTTTGGTAGCTCGTCGGGCTCATAACCCGAAGGTCGGTGGTTCAAATCCGCCTCCCGCAA
>JAUUEI010218715.1:2918-14243 GCA_032274625.1 Depressigyra globulus
GGCACTAACAATAACAATAGATTAAAATACGGCACTAACAATAACAATAGATTAAAATACGGCACTAACAATAACAATAGATTAAAATACGGCACTAACAATAACAACAGATTAAAATACGGCACTAACAATAACAATAGATTAAAATATGGCACTAACAACAGACTTGTTTTGAAAAAATAATCTCAGAGCGGAAACATAACGAACATCTGAATTAAAACATGAAATGTAATATATAGTAAAAGTTAAAAGAAGAACAGTTTAAAGTTTGTTTAATGTCACCACTAGAACACATTAATTTACGAATCATTGGCTACTGGATATCAAACAGTTGGTCATTATAACATGTAGCCAGAAGAAACATGCAACCGTTTCCCATTAGCAGCAAGGGATCCTTTACATGCAGTTTCCCATAAACATATGGTGGGCTTCTACAATATGGTAGCCCTACTCGAGTGACTAGTGACTTTCAATGTCAGGCTAGTGAGTAACTACTGTGAACATGTCCGGTGGTTAGTAAAAACGGATAGAATAAATATAGTGGTTCTCATGTGGTAGGACTAATGGATTTTTAGTCATGGCTAGTGAATTATAAACATCACTGATCACATGGCTTGTGAATGTTTTTTATCCTGCAACCACTGTGTGTATCAATAGTTTATGATGACCGATTAAAGCAAAGTCATAAATTGCTACTATACGATTATGACTTTTGACGTCACACACTTGTGTTAAATGATGTCATGTATCAACAGTCGTCAAAGAAAGTTTGCTTACGAGGATCAATCGTAGGCTACAAAATACTGAAGAGAAACAGTGGTAATATACTTAATTAACCCATCATTTGTTGAGTTACAGGATAAAGATAATAACCAGTTAATGACATTGGTTATCGGCTTTATCCTGTTCAGGACGAATGGATAATTCCCATTTTCACCTTCACAGGTTAAAGCTGACAATCAACGTCATGAACTACTTATTATCTACGAAAATTCTAAAAGCCCTACAGGTTGGTACATACCACAAACTGTATAGTGTACCAGTCATCTGGCAATGCTGGAGACTGTCAAACCTATCTTAGCATTAGGACATCGTAAAAACATTGCGAGCTAAGACATCGTAAAAACATTGTAAGCTATGACATCACTAAGATACATAACCTATGATGGGTTTTTTATGATGTCTTTGTGTGAAGATGGCTTCAAAAATATTGGTCCTGATTGGGGATAGACAAAAAGACTGAATTGAGACGGTTTGATCCTTCGACCACAGCACCTCTACCCAGATTAGTATATTAGAAATACTTTAATTGCACTCACAAGGTCGGACAGAAGGGCTTTGAAATGTTGAACAGCTTCATCTTTCTTGTGTTGTTCTCGCTCCTTGTCCCGCTCTCGCAGCGAGTTCGACAGTGAGCGTTGCACTTCCTTCTCGCGCTCTCGGATACTGTGTTCAACTCGCTCCTGTTTCTCTTTCGTCTTTCGATCCTCATCGTCAGAATCCTGCAGAAGAAATCAATCAACTTGTTAACTAGAAGAGGCAGTGGTTTATTTAGCGATGCACTCAACACATTTTAAGGTTTTATCGGCATCAGTCTTATGGTCAAGGACCACAAAGATGTCAAGAGAGGAATACTCCTGCTGTCACTTCATAGGCTACTTTCAGCAGCAAGGCAATGTTTAAAGTTAAGTTTTTTGTTCAACTACACTACTAGAGCACACCAATTTATTAATCATAGGCTATTAGGTTTGTGTAACGACGCACTCAACACATTTTTAACAACGGTGTCGAATGCATGATTACGTCGAGAAAAAAAATACCAGTGGCTAGCTGATGGGGATCAATCCTAGACCGCTAAAACAGTCATTTTGACACAGAGGAAATTTACTATATTTTCCAATTAGTAGAAAGGAATCTTTCATATGCACTTTCCTATTGATAGGATAGTACATACCATGGCCTTTTTATATACCAGTCGTGGAGCATTAGTTGGAATGGAAAAAAGCCCAAACTCAGGAGATTTCATCATGCAAACCAAGCATCTCAAATGAAAACCCAACCGAGCTAAATTGCACCCCATGATTTTAAAAATGCATTCCTAAACAGGACAGTACATTCCATGACCATCGGTATACCAGTCGTGGGGCTCTAGATAAACAGAAAAAAGCCTGATTGATGACTCTACCGAGCATCTCAAACGAAAACTTGGCTAAATCCCGGCCCGCGATTTTTAAAATGAATTCCTAAACAAGACAGTACATACCATGACAGTTGGTATGCCTGTTGTGGGGCACTGATTGGAATGGACTAATGGTAGGTCTACCGAGGAGGTTTGATCCTTCGACCATTGCACCTCGGGTTCTACAGCTAGATCATGCCACAAAAACAACCGTACATACCTCTTCAATATTTCTGACATAATCTTTGAACCAATCCTCTCGCCGAGAGCTGCTGTCCACGGCCTCATAGCGAGGATCGGTGTTTATTTTCTTTTTAATCTCGCTCCACCGAGAATGACGGTCAATGCCTTCCGTTTCCTTGAGTAGTTTGATGAACTCATTCTTCAACTGAAAGTACAAGCAAACCGTTCCAGATTTCTGACGATAACAAATAACCAATAACACAATTTATCAGAAAACCTGCAAAAAAAGTGCCAATTTATTTTGGAACAAATGTTTAGTTTCAATTTACATTTCAGACTTGTTGAAGAAACAGATAATCAGTTTGAAAACATACATGAACAGATCTAAAAACTACATTTAATAAAACAACAATGGTGAATTTAATGATTATACATCTCTCAAGAACGGTTTTTAATTCATATTTTTCATTTATTTTTTTTAGCACGAGAAAAAAAAAGGTTAAATTACAATCTACCTTTTAAATTATTATTTAAAGACAATTATTGCTGTAATAAAAACTTTTGCCAAATTAGTTCCATATAGAAAAATAAATAAAAATAACAATGCTTCTAAACAATCTCTTTTCAAATCATACATTTCAAAAGGGTAATTTTCACCAGTATCCCAGATATAAAAACAAAATACTGTTGGTTTGATTATATAGAATTATCATGGCATGAATGATCATGAAAAAAGAATAATCAATTTACTTCATTGCCTAGTAAACATAAACAAGTATAATTTTGAAAAATACCTGATAATACTCCTCCCCCTAAACCTCATTTCCTAATAATTTATTATTAAACAATTCAGAACCCCTCTCCCAACACATTGCACAATTACTATTAAATGTGTTTAAAATGACTGCTTGTCTAAATATCACTATTCCCCATGCTCCCTGTCATCCCATGACATTTTACTATTCATATTATATTACTCTATGTCATAAGTTAAATGAAAAGATTGCAAATTATCTACTCTCTCCTTTCGATAAAAGCACAATAAATCAATTGAATTTACAGTTGGCCAGTTATCAACACAATGGCCTTTCAGCAACGTTAATTGCTTATTCCAGTAAGGATTCAGCTGACTTTGATTACTCAAATGGTTAAATAAACACCATCGATTAGTAACATTTTGTCTAAATCCTTACATTATTTCACTATATAACTGAAAACATTTATAACGTAATCACAAATTAGGTGTTTTTCTTCCCCCCAGAATCACGTTACAATGACAATTCCATACCTAACTGAATATACATATTTGAGCAAAAACATACAGTAATATACGACTTACAAATATATGTAGATAGCCTTACTCATACTATATTATATACTGATGCTCAAAAGATCAGCAACTCCCAACCACGGAATATAAATATTTGATAGCAGTTAACAATATACAGCAATACAATACAGAAAGAAAGAGGTGTTTTACTTAATGAGGCACTCATCACATTTTATTTAGTTCTATCAGCATCATTCATTTGGTTAAGGACCACAAAGATATTGATAGAG
Source organism: Depressigyra globulus (assembly GCA_032274625.1). Taxonomy (NCBI): domain Eukaryota; kingdom Metazoa; phylum Mollusca; class Gastropoda; order Neomphalida; family Peltospiridae; genus Depressigyra; species Depressigyra globulus. The sequence goes on from JAUUEI010218715.1 coordinate 6,841, forward strand.
GAAACTCACTGCCACCACATTATGGGCTACTCATTTGGAAAAAGCATCAATGGATCTTTTATATCCACTTTCCCATAGACAGGACAGTACACACTGGGGTACCGATTGGTATGAGGGAAAAGGCATTCAATACAGATGTCCAGAATGCAAATGGTGGCTTTCTGAAAATATATGATATTTCCAGATCTGCCAACTCCTAGCTACAAGTGAGAATAGCATTCCTGACAAGCTGAGCCGAGAAAATGACACTTGATCGTAGAATGGCCGAATGTCGTAAACAATAGCAAAAGAAAACACCAAATAACTTTGAACACAAAGATGCATTATTCATTCTGCTAATTTCACATTGGCTCTCTTGCATTTTAAATATTGGAGTTTATCTGTCCTTAATGCTCACAGATGTGGAGCGGTTGAACTTCTTCAGCAAAACAGCATCAAGATCAACCACACACAAGCACAACTATCGCTAAAACATTGGCATATGTAGCACAGTATCATACTCGACTTTTTTTCAACTGAGCGTAGCAATTTTTGCATTAGTGTAACATCAACTGAGGGTAGCGGTTGGCAGCTCTGTATTTCCAGCCCAATCCAATCAACTTATCACTCAACTGTTCCTCAACTCAGTATCATTTAACATACCAGCTTGTTAAGCCTAAACCTGTGGGAGCTGTCTTTAGTGAGATGCCCAGTCCAATGTACATAGGGATGAGAGAATAACCTATCCACCTCGTACCTGAACAGCAGGATAACAAATACAAATGCCAATAACCTAAGAGAACTTTGATCAATACAGATATCTATAAATGACATTAAGAAATGCCAATAGTAAGTGTTATTGTCATTAAATTAATCTTAAAAATAAATAAATGTATGTATTTCAAATATTTTTTGTCACATCAAATTAATTAGTTATCGGACATGTGCATTTTGTTGTAAGGTTTAACATATACTCCAAATCGCATTTTGGTATTACTTCACTACTTGTGTATCATTTTTTTTTAAATTGCAGTGAACTATATTTAAAAAGTTGGGGAATTGCTTAACTTTTGACCATCAGTGTACAATATTCTCGGATCCATTTCCCAGTTATTGTTAAGATACTGAATTTAATTAACATCTGTACAAAAGAACTAGTCGGTCAAACAAGGTACCCAATGAGCTGCCATTTCTTCAGACTTACTGAACGTTACGAGCTGGTCATTTAAAACAATTACAATTTGAATAAAGATAACACTTTAAAATAGACGTGACTTAACATACCCCAGCTTTTAATAAACCAGTTATAGGGCCCTGGTTGGTATATTCACAAAGAGGGACGAAGAAAGTTTTATTTAACATCACACGCAAACAAATTATTTTGCTTTTATTGTCCTCAGATTTATGGTGATGGACCACAAAGATATTGAGAGGAAAGAAGTATTTTATTTAACGACAAATTCGCACATTTTATATACGGTTATATCATTCAAATTGTTACGAGAGGAGATCCACTGCTTTCACTCATAGGGCTATTCCTTCTGAAAAAGCAGCAGGACATCTTTTATATGCATTTTTCCATAGGACGGTATACACCATAGCAGTTCCTATATCAGTTGTGGGGCACTGGTTGGAATTGGAAAAAAACCATTTGATGGGGCCACCAAGGAGGTTTGATCCTGCCACCCAAGCACCTGAAGTGAACTCTCAAAAAGAGAGGAAACCTGCTGCCGCCATTTTATAGGCCACGCATTCCGAAAAGAAAGAAGGATGTACTGCTCTACTCCAAATTGTAACCAGATACAAGAATGCTAAGCACGTATATAAAGGATTTATAAATGAATACACTAAAAATTTGAAAACAAAATAATTCCAGGATTGGAATAAAATGTATGTAAACTGAATACAACTTAATCAAATATCATTTCAAACGATGGTTGGGGTTTTTGGTGGTTTTCCTGATTTTAAATCATGTTGTCAAAAACAATGCAATTTTGTGCTGAAGTCCGAAAAAATGGCTGCATCTCAATCTGACATTTCAATATTCCAAGTCGTGAGCTGTTCATTCTAAAACCATCCTTCACAAATTTGTGCAGCTATGCAATAAGTATTCATTCATCTTTTAACATTTTATGCCAATAATAATTTCATTTATATATCACTGAGGGTTATTAATAAAAAATTTAAATTTAATACGTTTAACAAAACCGTAAATAATAATTTTTAAATATACAACTCAAAATATTAAAACTGAACTATAAAGAAAATACTTTTCTGCTCAACTGCCAAAATTTAAATCAACAAGGTAGCATATTCCGTTTAGTTTTGTTTAATATATATTATTCAATCATTTATAATAAAATCTTTAACTTGTAAATTTATGATTTGCACAGCAATCATTTGAGATAATTCTAATATATTAATCTAAATAAAAATTAAAAATTAAATAAAAATAGTCATCAAAATATCTTCAGTTCTATAAATCAGTAGTATAAAGGTAACAGATTGAAACAGAGGGAGATCTAAATAATGTTTTGAAAATACTGATTTAACGACATGCAACGTTGTCGAGTACAGAAGTCAAGTCAAGAATGTACAGCCCACCACAAAATACGGCAGTATTTAGTTCTCTGCCTTATCAAAGTTCCTGAACTGTCATTCAGAAATATGAAGAATACATAGATACCAGGCTTTGCTCAAATTATGCGCTAGCCTCGAGCTTTCGGACGAAATGTCGACATATCCCATAATGCAATGCAACTGACTGACGAGAGGTCATCATGGACCGCGACCCTATTCGACTGTGCTGGTTTCGTCTTTCAATGGGACAAATTCAGAATTATTAATTCAATACAAACACAAATATTGTTACAAAAAAGTAAAAAATTAAGTTCTTAAAAATTTTGAAAGCGATAAAACATTCTCTGGAATTAATTTCATAGAAAACTATTTATAAAACAATTAAGTTACATGATACAAGTATGCAAATAAACATTACATTTATATTTAAAATTTTAAATAGAAAGAAATTTACTTATAAAAGTTATCAATAATTTAAGAGATAAAAGCTTTGTTTTTAGAAGTCATTAATGTATATATTAACCTTTGAAGATTGAAAATAAAAATTCTGTTAATTCCTAGAAAATTCTTAATATATTTTTTTGCTATGAATATTGTCCCATTAAATCCTCCTGAATATAAAACATAAATGATGCTGAACAAATGAATAGAACTAAGTCATTTCTAACAATTATAAATTTGATGAATAAATAATAAATCTAGAATCGTAGAATAAAACACAATGGATCTCAAAGACATTACAATTAGTACAGGAAATGTAATTTACAGTGAAAAATAGTACATGTACAACTTCAATATACATCTAATAAATGATTAAATTGTAAATATTCTGAATGGCTGAAAGAAAAAAAAATCAATTAACATATTTATGCAGTCTGGTGTTATGAATAATTATCAATTTGTACATTTAAATATTAGCAGTATATCTCTCAATAAATGGCCTGAAAAAAAGTTTGAGTTTTGTATCAGTGAGAAAAATTCACCACTTAAAGTAAAATAAATGTGTCACATTTCATAATTTAAAAAATCTAGTTTTCAAAAAGAAAACAAACCCAAATGTTAAGTGTAGCAGAAATCTGAATTAATTTAAATAATAATAATTAAAAAAATTATAATGAAACGGGATACAATATTTCATGCAAACGATTGTACTGTTCGCATATTCGGTTACACCAAATTAAATTTACACAAAATGCTCGTCAGTTTGCATGTAAAACTTAACATTCTAAAATTTTATTTCTGATATTTAGTCCTATGCAGATTTTTCTCACTTTATCAAGAATTTAAAAAACATTAGCCTTGTATTTTGTTCAACTTTGTGTACTTGTAAGATAAAAATTATATTTTTAAAATGTAAGTTTAGTGTAACTTAGAGAGGCAACCAATTAGATAACCCATTGGTTATGTAGATTTAATTCACGTAACCAAACAATTGGCTACTTGGATAAAAACCATGTGAACCGATTTTTGTTTACCTCAGACTTTGAAATATTGCCCCATGATGAAAACATAAAATTATATGTAGAATTATTTATTTTCAACAGAATCAATTATACTACAGATGAAGAGAATCATTTAAATCAGTTAACAGTTTTATCTTTCACCAAAAGGCCACAGTAATTAAAAGATTAGGACAGAAACAATGATTTAGGAAGATGGAAGATGCTCCAATTAACTTATTTTAAAGTTCAATATTTGTTTTATTATATTTTTATTTTGTAGATTAGCATTGAAGAAAAACTGTTTTTAAATACCTAATACTGGAATACAGAAGAAACAATTTAATCTTAACAATTCCATATTACTTTATAACAATATTAAACCTTGAAATATCCATACTTAATACTCAAACATATCTATTAATTCTGAATCAAAATACACCAGAATGCATAGACCTAAAACGAAAGCACTGATTAAGCATGTTATAAATAAAACACACACGGAGTAACAGTAGACATAAAAACAGCATACACAATACATATGCAGTTACTGTGATTCACTTTTAATATTTCAAAAAGAATCCATCACACATGAAGTATATTTTTTAAAATCAATCAATGAATATCTAAATTGCTTACTGTATATGCAACCATTTTTGCGGTTAAAATCATCGTAATCAAGTGTTCATTTTAATTTTTGAGCAATTCTTTTCATGACTATGTCCTCCATTATTAAAATATTTACAAATCCCCTTTCAAAGAAATTTTAATTTAAACAATCAGACATTTTCATCATGCTTCGCTTATGATGTCAGTGATATATCTAGCCTATATCTGAAAGATCTAAATTGTAGCTGATCGAATGCATCCACATAATGCAGAAGTTAAAAAAAATGTACACCAAAGATCAGACAAATAACATTAACTGAATATAATCCTGAATAATAATAGATAATCCCGTAAAAACAAAATAGCATTCCCATTGTGATGATATACCAGGCTTGGCAACTACTGAGAATCAACGTATAGAATTACTTCATCTTGAGGATAATTTACCGGTAAAACAAAGTGCATGTGAAATGACTTTTAACAAGTTCATCAGACTGCACAATTTGATTATTGTTCACTATTTTTGCTGAACCGGAAGCGACTATCATACAAATACAACTGAAAGCAAAACAGTAAAAATAACAGGTTTGCAAGTTGGAAATAACTAAATGCTAAATCGGAAATAAATTAATTAAATTCACGGTGCTATTAGCATATGATTTCCGTGGTATATTTTATCCGCAAAGATATTTGCATATACAGTAAGTTATTATCCCTTCTGGAAAAAACGTTTTTAATAAGATCAGAATGTGAGCCCAGGTAGGTCAAACTTGAATCTTTGTATGCATTTTTTAAAGATATAATTAGTTCAGTTACGACTATTTCAAAAAGGAGTTGAAACCTGCTCTCAGACATCTCGAAACTACCAAAACATAAAAAAAATCTTTCTTAACAATAACTTCTAATTATATTGCATTAAAAAATATTTCCCGGAAGATTGCTGAAACAAATATTGTTTAAACACAAGAGACATTGGATGGAATACGTAATGCTCATTTACCAATGTATTTCTTTATAACGGATTAGTTTACAATGTAATATATATATTAAAATAAACAGAAATAAACAAGTACCGGCAGAATTACCAATCTCAAGATGTCATGAAAATAATTTTATACATGTTGAATTTTGAAGTTTCCTCAGACACTTTGATTTTAAAATTCAAATTTCTCTTATTACCGCACAGTTGAGATCTCTAATGGTTATCGCTATTCTACACAGATATATTTATTTATTTAGTTACTGCATCATTATTCAAATAAAACATCAATAGATTTGTGTGTTCAGGTTTGTCAAAAGGAGTTACAATGTTTTTAAACATCTCGAAAGTGACGTAAGTGGGACACAATCCACTAACATTGATCAGACCATGTCAGAATTTCAAATCAATGTTTTAAAACAGCACACCAGCCTATCCCACTAAACAAATGAAACACCATCATCATTGGTGTACTAATGATTTGTGCAACAATAAAGATAATAAGCTGACATTCTATAAATCTACTTTCGTGATTACACTTTGCTCCTGTATCAAATGATAAAAGTACAATTAACCAACTGAAATACATTTAGTTTATGTCAGTGCTGAACCCAAGATCAAATCTATGTTAATGACCTCAACAATATACAATGTTCTATTTATAAGTTCTAAAATCCAGTATTCCACATCTCAGACCATATTATTTTTATGTTTAGCTAAGAAAATTTATTAAATCAAATTTAACTTGACTAGTAAATTATATAATTATGTATGAATTAATCAATTATGAAAATCATTAATCAAACCATTCCGAGCTGAAAACAAAAACAAATCATTTCAAGACATAAACCTTTTCTTATTTAAATATAACCGGTTTAAACAGGGATAGCTCTGAGTCAGTAGAACATTTCATCAAATTATATACTGAATTAACAAAAATTGCAGAAACTGTTATTTTCCAGCAGAACGTTGATTATTGCATGAAATTGTTTTGCCAAATAAAAATAAAAATCACCAATTGTTTCCAAAATTCGCAGTTGATGAATATGTCGAGTGTCAGAGCTAGGCCTGTGTTACAATAACAAATATCTATGTACCACCAATCCTTGCATGTGTAGAAATATAGAGATTTTTCTTTTCAATTACTCGCTAAGAGACTATTAATAAGACTATATCCACAGAGTACCTGGCATGGTTTGGGATAACAACTAATATGGAAGTGAATGCCATGCAATGAAGTTTTCCATCAGTATTCAATTTAACTGCTGGATTTAAAGTGACAATTCCATTAATGTACAAATATCGGAAGTCATTTATTTGTCTTTGTAAATCACAGAAATCAGCTAAATTTGCAGTCTTTCACAACCCCATCAATTTTATCTAAAGCAACCGTCAACAAAAAAAGTTAATGTTTTTTGTTTAACACATCAGCTATTTGATGTCAAATACATGGTAATTTTGACACAGAGGAAACCAGCTACAAATTTTACATTAGTATCAAGGGATCATTTATATGCATTTTCTTTGATATACCACAGCCTTTGGTATAACAGTTGTTGGACATTGGTTGGAATAAAAACAAGCCCAACTGATTGGATCACCGAGGCACGTCAGGCGAACACTCAATTGACTGAGCTAGACCCTGCCAGTAATCAGTAATACCAAGAGACAAAATTAAGAAGACGTCTGAGTATTAAGGATGCGTGGTACTTTAGTAAAGTGACGAGTGTTTGTTCTCCGTTCTGTCCCATTACCCTGGACTTGGAGACTTTCCAGCATACCTTTTCCTTTTGGTACGATTTCTCCTCCTTCTCTTT
>JAUUEI010220936.1:0-14227 GCA_032274625.1 Depressigyra globulus
GCCTCGCTCATGATATCGTTTTGTTCAATGAACGTTGTTAGGCGATTATTCAATATTGTTGTAAATAGCTTGGAGCATCAATAATATATATTTTTTTTATAACATGCGGTTTACAATACAATACGATACAGTCGTGCGTCAACGTTATTAATATACCATAGTAATAATACTGCTTAATATTAGGCAAGTGGAAAGTATAAGAGAATATGCATTTTGATTAATGTCATTACAGGTATTCCATGTCAACTTTGGAGTACACATCCTACGATCCCCTCTTCTTTCTGCATCATTCCAACGTAGACAGAATTTTCGCCATCTGGCAGGAATTGCAGAAAGCTCGAGGCAAACCATCGGACCATTCCAACTGTGCGGTACACATGTTTCAAGAAGAAATGGAACCCTTCAACAGAGCAGACAACACAGACTCTTTGACCAAAGCACACGCAAAGGCGGCCTCGACGTTTGATTATCATCAACTCGGCTACAGGTAACACAGCAAAATTAGTTTTCTCCATTTGCTGACCATTTATTTCTTCAACATGTAATATTGTTTCAAAAGTTAAACTTATATATTAGACTACAATAAATTCGGAGGTACTATATTTTATATTGTCAGCTTGCAACCAAATTATGTGACCACTTCCAACAACGAAGTCGGGTACAGGTGAAAATGTTACACTCTCAGGTAAATGGATATACATATCAAACACGTCAGCTATTTTGAGGTCATGACCATGACATATCGCTGTTTTATAGAAATCTTCTTCTAATATATTTTATGGTACAAAGGTGTTCGCGAAACAAAAGAAAATGGAATAAACGCCTCCATCATCCGCAACACCACCGCCACAACTACTGATAGTAATAAAAATGGCTAACAACAAAACCTCAAAAGAACGTGACCACACCATGAACAAAAAACATCCTGAAAATGTTCTAAACTCCTACCTTGTCAATTTTGTCCTTTCTCGCCTATAAGCAGGCAGCATATCCAAGTGGTTCTGTCAATGATCGATCCCCGTCAGCTAGCCAGTTTTTTTCCGACGTAATTATGGGATTAGTCAGTCGGTTGAGCGCTCGCTCGAGGTGCCGCAGTCGCAGGATCGAACCTCCTTGGTGAACCCATCAATTGGGCGGCAGCGGGTTTCCTCTAACAGACATATGTCAGAATTATCATATGTTTGAGGTCCTATAGCCGATGATTAAATAAAAATCAATGTGCTCTAGAGGCGTCGTTAAATAACACAAACTTTACTTCTTTTTTTACTTTTCCGACGTAATTATAATTCCAACGCCGATATAACCGTAATTAAAATGTGTTGAGGGCTATAAAACCCAACATATGATGCATACAGATGCCGACACAGACTAACAGAACAAATCAGCGTTTCCAAATAAAACATCAAAACTTTAATCGTAATAAAAATTAAAACAGTTTTTACTTTGTTCAGACTTTGGTGGATGAAGCAGTTTCTTTTGAAGATACCATGGGACAATCAAGTCAGTTCATGTTGCGTGTTATCTAATTTTATATTTTAGCTATTCCGATCTCACACTGAACGACCTGAACATACACGAACTACAGGACCTCATAAACAAGCGAAAGTCTGAGGATCGGCTGTTTGCTAGCTTCAAGCTCGGCGGAATAGGCATTTCTGCAAACGTCAAGGTGCAGCTGTGTCTTCACTCCCACGACCCTAACTCGCCAGACCACTGCGAGTTTGCCGGAGACTTCTTTATTCTAGGCGGCCCAACCGAGATGCCCTGGTCCTTCTTCTACCCGTATCTGTTTGACGTCACACAGACAGTGGGCAAATTCGACGGAGCAGACACGTCATTTGATTTCTACGCACAAGTGGAAGTTGCAGCAGTGAATGGCACCAGTCTCCCAGAACACATTTTGCCAGATCCAGTTATTGTCCGCAAACCCGGAAGCAGCTATGATCATCGTGAGTATACACAGATACACTAATGATTCAGTAATATTTAAATTGCAACTGGGCTAGCGACGAACTCAGGGAATAATAGTCCACCAGCAGACAAGCTTGTTTTGGTAAAAAAAAGCTACAGAGGCAACATCTATCTCTCTCTCCAGCTCTGTCATCACTCTCTCCCCATCTCTTTCATCACTCTCCCCATCTCTCTCTATCTCTTTCTCCATCTCTTATCACTCTCTCCATCTCTCATCACTCTCTCCTCATCTCTCTCACTACTCTCCCCCATCTCTCTCACTCTAACTCCATCTCTCTATCTCTCTTATCACTCTCTCTATCTCATCACTTTCTCCCCATCTCTCTCTCTCTCATCATTCTCTCCCCATATCTCTCACCACCTTCTCTCTCTTTATTCTCCCCATTTCTCCATCTCTCTCTCTTCATCTCTCATCACTTTCTCCCCATCTCCCCATCTCTCTCTCATCACTCTCTCTCCATATATCTTTCTAGCTCTCTCATCATCATCTCCCCATCTCTCTCTGTCTTTCTCTCCCCTCTCTCCCCACCTCTCTCATCACTATTTCATCACTCTCTCCATTTTCATCTCTCTCTCATCACTCTCCCCATGGTTCTCTCCCCATGCCTCTCTCCCCATCCTTCTCTCATCTCTTTCTCATCACTCTCCCCCAATCTCTCATCACTCTCCCCCAATCTCTCATCACTCTCCCCATCTTTCTCCCATCTCACTTTTCCCCAACACTCTCCCCATCTCTCTCTCACTCTCTCACCACTCTTCCCATCTCTCGCTATCTCTCTCATCACTCTCTCTCCCCAGCTCTCATCTCTCTCTCTCTCTCTCTCTCTCTCTCTCTCTCTCTCTCTCTCTCTCTCTCTCTCTCTCTCTCTCATCACTCCCTCTCCGCAGCTCTCATCACCCTCTCTCATCACTCCCCATACATCTCTCTCCACCTGTCTCTCGTCACTCTCTCCACATCTCTCTCTTTCTCATCACTCCCTCTCCTCAGCTCTCATCGCTCTCTCTCATCACTCCCTCTCCGCAGCTCTCATCACTCTCTCTCTCTCATCACTCCCTCTCCGCAGCTCTCATCACTCTCTCTCTCATCACTCCCCATACATCTATCTCCATCTGTCTCTCGTCACTCTCTCCACATCTCTCTCTCTCAGCACTCCCTCTCCCCAGCTCTCATTACTCTCTCCACATCTGTCATCACTCTGTCTCATCACTCCCCATACATCTCTCTCCATCTGTCTCTCGTCACTCTCTCCACATCTCTCTCTCTCAGCACTCCCTCTCCCCAGCTCTCATCACTCTCTCCACATCTCTCATCACTCTGTCTCATCACTCCCCATACATCCCTCTCCATCTGTCTCTCGTCACTATCTCCACATCTCTCTCTTTCTCATCACCCCCTCTCTCATCACTCACCCCATCTCTCTGTCAATCTGTCTCATCACTGTCTCCCCAACTCTCTCACCAACTCTCTCCCCAATTATCTCTCATCACTCTCTCCCATATATCTCTTTCTCGCTCTCTCCTCATTATCTCCCCATCTCCTTGTCTCTCTCTCATCACTCTCTCCCCATCTCTCTCTATCTCTCTCCCAACCTTTCTCTCATTTCTATCTCATCACGCTTATCACTCTCTCCTCATCTCTCTCTATCTCTCTCCCAACCTTTCTCTCATCTCTATCTCATCACTCGCATCTCTCTGTCATCACTCTCTCCCCATCTCTCCTCATCTCTCTATCTCTCTCCCAACCTTTCTGTCATTTCTATCTCGTCACTCTCATCTCTCTGTCATCACTCTCTCCCCATCTCTCTCATCACTCTCTCCTCATCTCTCTCCCTCTTTCATAACTCTCTCATCACTCTCCATCTCCATCTCTCTCTCCATATATCTCTCTCATCACTCTCTCCCCATCTCTCTTTTTCACGCTTTCTCATCACCATCTCCTCATCTCTCTCCATCTTTGTCTCCCCACTCTCCCCATCTCTCTCTTTCTCACGCTCTCATCACTCTCTCCTCATCTCTCTCTCCCCATCTCTCTCATCTCTATCTCCCCACTCTCTCCCCACTTCTCATCTCTCTCATCACTCTCCCCACCTCTCTCATCACTCTTATCTCTCTTCCAATCTCTCTCGCTCTCTCTCATCACTCTCTCCCATCTCTCTCTTCTTTACGCTCTCATCACTATCCTAATCTCGTTCACCACTCTCTCCCCATCTCCTTCTCTCATCACTCTCTCCCCACCTCTCATCTCTATCTCCCCACTCTCTCCCCACTTCTCATCTCTCTCATCGCTCTCTCCCCATCTCTCTCGTCACTCTCTCCCCATCTCTCTCATCACTCCCCATCTCTCATCACTCTCCCCACCTCTCTCATCTCTCTTATCACTCTCTCCCCACCTCTCATCTCTATCTCCCCACTCTCTCCCCACTTCTCATCTCTCTCTCATCGCTCTCTCCCCATCTCTCTCATCACTCTCCCCCCATCTCTCATCACTCTCCCCACCTCTCTCATCTCTCTTATCACTCTCTTCCCATCTCTCTTTCTCACTCTCTCTCATTCTCTCTCATCCCTACCTCATCACATTCTCCATCTTTCTCTCTCGCCACTGTCTCCCCATCTCTCTCTATCTCTCTCCCCATCTCTCTCTATATGTTTCGCCACTCTATCCCCATCTCTCTATCTCTCCCCATCTCTCACCACTCTCTCCACATATCTCTCTCACTCTCTCCATCTTGAGAATTTATTAACATTTGTTTGTACTTAGCATTGATTTTTATTTAATCATCGGCTATTGGACGTCAAACATCCGATAAGCAGCAAGGGATCTTTTATATGCATTTTCCCATAGACAGGACAATACATACCACAGCATTTGGTATACCAGTCAAAAAAAAGCGGGAAAAGCCCAATTGATGGGTATATCGAGGAGGTTCGATTCTGCGACTGCAGCACCTCAGGCAATTGCTCAATGAAAACATTTAAGGCAAAGGCCTGAGTGTATTGTGAAGCAATGGGGGCTCCTTGCATTCCTAAAATATATAATATAGAGAGATTATTAGCCGAGTGTGTTTCGATATCTTCTGTATCCTATATCAGGAATAAAAAATGAATTATGCGAGCCTTTGGCGACAATAATACATTTTTCTTTTTATATTCCTAATACAGGATATAGACGATATGGAAACACACGAGGCTAATAATCTTTATCATATAATCTCAAGCTTAAAACAAACGGTTTTCTGTAAACATAATTCCAAGCAGCCATTACCTGGTATGCAAATGAAGTACGAATTTATGGAACGTTGTCTATTAGAATTAAAATGACATCAATTGTCAATGATGTCATTTGGATATTCATATACTAACATACACTAAAACAGAACGTTTTTATTTTAGAACGTAGAGCAACTTATAATTTAAAGTAACATTTGTAATATTTTAGTTTGATAATTATGAATGCTTTGGTCAATTCTGCAGCGTGGCCAAAAGACAATTATACATTCAATTTATATTTTATTACTAGTATGTTTATTTTAGTTATAACCATAGCCACCCGACATAATTAATTTACATCTCATTTGCAAGGTTATCATATTATAAAAGTGTGTTCTCTGAAAAATATAACATACTGTGAATGCATTTGAATCACTAAGTATTATATGATAAAATAAAATAGTCAAAAATGAGGCGAGACTGGAACGTTCATATAGAAATTTAATCAAGGTGTAGACCTACCTAACATTGGTGATATGATATTTCGTAGCTGAATGATCGAACTATTTAGCAAGTATTAGGTATTGCAAAGTTTCCAATAATAAATACTGTTTCCTTTGCTCATATTTCAGATTCGGACAGACATCTCACAGTCCGAAAGAACGTAGACACCTTAACACCCGAACAGCAGTATGAATTGGGCGATGCGCTATATGAACTCCAACATGACACAACTTCAGGAGGGTTCCAGACAATTGCGGCCTATCACGGACAGCCTTGGTGGTGCCCTCGACCAGATGCCGAAAAGAAGTTTGCCTGCTGTGTCCACGGCATGGCGACATTTCCCCACTGGCACCGGCTGCTGACTGTACAGTTTGAAAATGGTCTCAAACGTCACGGTTATACAGGAGGAGTACCATATTGGGACTGGACCCTTCCTCATTCTTCTCTACCAGCTATGGTCAAGGACGCGACGTTCGTTGATGCATTTACAGGGAAAACCAGAGATAACGCCTGGTTCAAAGCTCACATTGACGAGGCCCACGCTGACACTACTAGATCAGTAGACAGCAGCCTTTTTGCAGAACCAAAAGAACATCACCATTACACTAAAATTGCACGTGAGGTGCTATTGGCTTTGGAACAGGAAGATTTCTGCAGCTTTGAAATACAGTTTGAAATTACCCATAACTTGCTCCATGCACTGGTTGGTGGTAGTGAAGAGCATTCTATGGGCTCTTTGAGATACACAGCATATGATCCTATCTTTTTCCTACACCATTCCATGACCGACAGAATCTGGGCAATTTGGCAAGAATTGCAGCTTCAAAGAGGGAAGGCATATAATTCAGCAAGTTGTGCCGCATCTCAAATGCAGAAGGCACTACAACCATTTGGATTGTCTAGTGATGTTAATCCTGATCCTGTCACAAGGGAGCATGCAGTTCCAGTGAATGTTTTCGACTACCGAGACAGTTTTGAGTACGAATATGACAACATTGAATTCCACGGCCTTTCCATCCCACAACTTCAAAAAGAACTTGATAAATTCAAATCGAAGAGCAGGGTATTTGCAGGGTTTATGCTACATGGCGTTAAACATACTGCTGCGATCAAGTTTGACATTTGTCCTGGCACAAGTGAATATGACTGTAAACACGCTGGTGACTTTTATTTATTGGGAGACGAATACGAAATGCCATGGAAATATGACAGGCTTTACAAGTATGAAATAACTGATACGCTTTCTGAAATGCATCTCCATCAACACGACGCGTACCATATCAGATATGATGTTTTTGACTTACAAGGTGTTGAGCTGGGAAAACATTTGTTCGGCAATGCAGAAATTATTTTTGATCATGGCTCAGGTTTGTTGAATATAGCGCTAATTTTTAGATGGAAAAGAAATAGTTACAAAATATTTAATTAGACCGTTCAAGAGGCGGGATCTATCTCAGTAGGTTTAGCGCTCGCCTGAGGTGCCGCTATCGCAGGATCGAACCTCATCGGTGAACCCATCAATTGTGCTTTTTTCCATTCTAACCAGTGCCCCACGACTAGTATACTAAATGCCGTGATATATACTGTCCTGTCTATGGGAAAGTGCATATAAAAGATCATTTGCTGCTCATCGGAACGAGTAGCCTATGCACATCAGCGGGTTTCATCAAAAGACATGTCAGAATAACCATATGTTTGACGTCCAATAGCCGATGATAAAATACAAATTAATGCACTCTAGAGGCGTCGTTAAATATAAAAAAACTTTAGTTCTTTACTTTAGAACCCTCAAAATGATGTGACAGAATTAGATAGCCACTCTGTATACATTAAAGACATTTGAACCATCTTAATTAGGTGGCATAATAGTTGGAAGATTTGCCAACGACATTTTGCAAATGTTGGGAATATACAAATCATTTCATAATTAATAAATGAAAAAAGACTTTTAAATAAGAAATATATATGGAAGCTAACCAATTCCATATATACTCGTAGCATAACCATCAATCTAGCCAGACTGCCATTAATCTATCATTAAACGCATATCTTAAACAACTCTTAAATGGTAAATCCTGCCTACTGGGAATGGTATTTTATTATTTTGAATATTAAATAATTTTATACTTTAATTGAGAAATGTACATTGAAACAAGTAGATAATTATTTAATCTTATTATTGAACACAATGCAACGATGTACATAACCCAAACTATTTAGCTGTCTTTTGGACATTTTCCATTGTTTCGTGTAGGTATTGTTTCACTAACAAGACCTAACATGAAAGATAATAAACTTCTATTGGCGTTTAATAGTGATACATTTGCTTTGCTTCCATTTCAGAATCTGAGCGCGAGGAAGAAGAATACCTCAAAATCCGTAAAGACGTTACCACTCTAACGCCCGAGGAAACGAACGCACTGGTGCATGCGTTGGAAGCCCTTCAAAGAGACAAAACCACTGGTGGATTCAACACAATTGCAGCTTATCACGGAGAGCCTAATTGGTGCCCTACACCAGAGGCTAAGAAGAAGTTTGCCTGCTGTGTGCACGGCATGGCTACATTCCCCCACTGGCACCGGCTGTTGACTGTGCAGTTTGAGAATGGTCTAAAACGTCACGGGTATCACGGAGCCCTACCTTATTGGGACTGGACCGTCGGAAAGGACTCTCTGCCGGAGCTTGTCAGTAAAGCAACGTTCAGTGATAGCAAGTCAGGAATACATACAGACAATCCCTGGTTCAAAGGTCACATTGACAGCGTTAATGCTGATACCACTCGCTCGGTTGACACCCGACTTTTTGCACATGCCACAGAGCACTACCACCATACACAAATTGCCCATCAGATGCTGTTCGCATTAGAACAGGATGATTTCTGCAGTTTTGAAGTCCAGTATGAAGTTACCCACAACCTGATCCATGCGTGGATTGGTGGGAATGAACCATATTCAATGGGATCTTTGAGGTACACTGCATACGATCCAATCTTTTTCCTTTACCACTCAATGACTGACAAGATCTGGGCTGTCTGGCAAGCATTGCAGAAGTACAGAGGGAAGCCGTACAATTCAGCACAATGTGCCCATGGTGAAATGCAGAAACCACTGCAACCATTTGGACTTGCTGGTGTTAACAATGACCGAATAACAATGGCCCACGCAATACCGGAGAATGCTTTTGATTACAAAGACAGTTTTGGTTACAGGTATGACAACCTCGAGTTCATTGGTCTTTCTATTCCGGAACTTGCGAAAAAACTGGATAAAATGCAAACCAAGGAAAGGACGTTTGCGACCTTTATGTTACATGGGGTCAAGACGACCGCCAAAGTAACCGTCACCATCTGTCCATTTGTGGGTAAAGATAGCTGCAAGGAAGCCGGCGAATTCTACCTTCTAGGAGATGAATATGAAATGCCATGGCGCTATGATCACGCATACAAATTTGAGATAACTCAAACTCTTGACGAATTGAATCTCCACCATTATGATTCTTACAATATCTTCTACACCGTGTTTGATTTGGCTGGAACAGAGTTAGGTCATGACGTGTTTGGATCAATCAACCGTTTTCACGAAAGTGGTTCAGGTTTGTTCAACATTATGATAATTGCGTCGATATCCTTTTCTTTTATTTCATACATATCATCATTATCTTTCATTTATATTGAACGCTGGTAAAGCTATTTTGACGACAGAGAATAATGAAATAATTGTTTCGAAGTATTTCTGACTCAGTTATGTTTCTATATTGATTAGGTTACACTATTGACAATAAACTTGAATAACATTTTAAAATAATATTCAGTGGATACATACTTAGACAATGATTATCAGTGAAAAACACAGTTCCACTCCGAAATAAATCAATTATTTTTAGTTAATTACAGCAGTGTAAATTAGGAAATGAAACAAACATTTGTAAAATAGCCATTGGGACATATCAAAACTACAGCCATTATGTCTCTAACATACGGTTATTTTGGCACTAAGTATATGTTACTTAGCTGAAAACCTGAAAGGGGTGTTTTAGTGCATTTTCCAAAATCCGAATGACAAAACTGTTATCGTAGTCAAAACCGTATCTCCGCACAAGGCTGACATGGCAGTGCATAGTACGATCTTTGATGTTCCAGTTGTGGAGTACTGTGGAAACTCCGTCCTCCCTGAGATCGATTGATCTATCCAAAAACCCATTTATTCAACACACAGCTACACCCAGGCCTAATGATTTATAATATTAAAAAGCACAAATTTCCACTCGGCCACCGTGACGTCTAAATATACTTACTTTAACCTGTAGTTAAGACAGTGTATTGTCAAACTCTGGGTTCAAAAGTAATGTAACAGTCTGTATTGGTATTGAGTAATTTTTAAATTGCAGCTTGGCTAAGTATGACACACTCCGGGATTAATAGTCCACCAGCAGAAATGTAGACCAAGTAAATCTAATATTCAAAAACACAAAGTATCAATTGGCAGGATTCGAACCTATTGCACTGATTAACCTGTCATTTGACAATCCAGCTAACTGCTCGGCCACCGCATTTTAACTCAAGTATAAAGGAAGCTATAACAACGGACACTAATTATTTATATGACTAACCGAGAGGCAGAGCTGCTGCTGTGGATGATTATGGTTTTACGGACGATCCATCTCAGTAGTCTCAAAAGTTTGGTTCCTATTGAGCCAGTGCTCCACAACTGGTATATATGTCAAAGGCAATACAATTTCTTCCTAATATGACGACAGATGTTTCTTTTTCCTTTTTTGCCTTTTCTATGGTAGTCATAATTGTGTTGGGCCCTAATAGCTAAACAATATACTGTTGACATTTAATAAGCATTTAGTGTATATGTTGAAGTGATTTATACCAATTTGCTTTAACTTAACATTTATAAGATAAGGTAAGCTAAGGTAAGATAACATAAGATAAAACATTGTATTGTACTGTAGTGACCATTGCCCATTGTACACATTAAATTAACTCATATTAATTATCGTACAGTACCATTGTCATTAAATAAGCATAATGACATACATGAAAACTCAATTCACAGTCTAGGTACAAACACAACCCACACATACCATTTAGGACTTTTGACTATCTCGAAGTTACCGATATGGGTGTGCCCCAAATAAATGCACCCACATTAAGTATAATCATGTCAACAATTCAAGCCAGTCATATGTAACAGAAAAACCACTCAAACATTTTCTTAAATAACATGAACTGCATTGCATTGCATTTAAATGTCTTTAACATTTATAGTAACATATATTGGATACGATTTAGAAATTACGATATCATGTACTTCAGTAAGAAGTATCCAGCATTGTTTACACTGTTTAATGTTCTAATATAATTTTGCATATCTCGACAACAAAACGAATGATTTCTCACAATCCTATTTCAGAACACATGCACCATGATGAGGACCACATTAAAGTGAGGAAGAATGTTGACACATTGTCAGCTCATGAAATAAACGATTTGGTTGATGCATTAAAAGAACTTCAAGCAGACTCGACTACCGGAGGATTCCAAACAATTGCAGCCTTTCACGGACAGCCTTGGTGGTGCCCTCGACCAGATGCCGAAAAGAAGTTTGCCTGCTGTGTCCACGGCATGGCAACATTTCCCCACTGGCACCGACTGTTAGCTGTACAGTTTGAAAATGGTCTAAGACGTCACGGTTACTCAGGAGCGTTACCTTACTGGGACTGGTCTGTGTACCATTCTGCTCTGCCAGGTCTCGTCGCAGGTCCACATTACACTCACCCAGATACTAGACGGACCTTGGAAAATCCTTGGTTCAAAGGCCCCATCGATACAGTACATGTTAATACCACTCGTTCTGTTAGCAACAAACTTTTTGTAAAAGCAGGGTCTAACCACTACACACCCATTGCTGAACAGGTGCTTTTGGCTTTAGAGCAGGATGATTTCTGCAGCTTTGAAGTCCAATTTGAAGTCGTCCATAACCTGATCCACGGCTTGGTTGGTGGAAATGAAGAATACTCTATGGGAAGTCTACGGTACACAGCATATGATCCTATCTTTTTCTTACACCATTCGATGACTGACAAAATCTGGGCTATTTGGCAAGCATTGCAGAAATACCGAGGGAAGCCATATAATTCGGCAGACTGTGCTCTATCTGAAATGCAGAAAACACTACAGCCATTTGGACTGTCAAGCACTGTTAACCCTGACCCTGTGACGAGAGGCCACGCTGTTCCACTGAATGCCTTTGACTACAAATCAAGCTTTGGTTACAAATACGATAACCTCGAATTCAATGGACTCTCAATTCCCCAACTTGCTAGAGAACTGAAGCAGAGACGCGCTGGTCACAGAGTATTTGCTGGATTTATGCTGCATGGAGTCAAACACACAGTGGCTGTGAAATTCAGCATCTGTTCAGACTTGAGTGACGCCAGCTGTAAGCATGCCGGCGAGTTCTACCTCCTGGGAGATGACTATGAGATGCCATGGAAATATGACCACGTCTACAAACATGACATTACACACAAATTGTCTGAGATGCATCTGAAGCCTGATGATGCCTTCCACATCTCGTATGGAATTTATGATTTAGATGGCACGCTATTGGGACACGATCAATATGGCACTCCCCAAATTATTCAAGAGTGGGGAAAAGGTTGGTTCATATGATAGTGTTTTTTAAAATTGAAAAAAGAGAGTAAAGTTTGTTTTATTTAACGACGCCTCTAGAGCACATTGGTTTTTATTATCATCGGCTATTGGACGTCAAACATATGATGATTCTGACATATGTATTGAAAATGTCGACTGTAAGTTATTTAGTATTTGTTATGTCGGTCGAACAAATATATCATGAACCAAACGAGTAGCAAAATATATTTATCCTATAGTATTTCTAAAGTAACGTTTTAATTTGATATTTTGTAATACTATTTCTAGTCTTGGCTTGAAAACAAATGACAAACAATAATAGTTTTATTAAATGGTTTAATAAATCAAAGAGAGCAAATTATAAGATAAATACATTTTTAGTAGGAGCTAATAATAACGCATGTTGGTAAATATGTCATGTGTGATATACAAGTTAGTTCATATTACAGGAAAAAAAGGTGAATAAAACTATTTCACTAGGAAACACGCAATCACCTGTGGCTAAACTAACCATTTTACTCGAAATAATTATGACATATCATCAATGCTAACAAATTTCAGCAGTCCCTCCTTTTCAAAAGCACTCTTAATGCTATTATTTCCATGGAATTGAAAATAACAAGCTATCTACCTATTACTTTCAGCAAAAACACACAAAATTCATCAAGATAAAATGGTAACACGAAAGAACATCGACCATCTAACTCGTGAAGAAGTGTACGAACTGCGAGAGGCTCTATCCCGATGGCAACAAGATAATTCAGTCGATGGATTTCAGGCGATTGCCGAGTACCATGGACTCCCTGCTCGCTGTCCATCCCCTGAGGCTGACGTCCGCTGGGCTTGCTGTCATCATGGAATGGCAACCTTCCCACACTGGCACAGGCTCTTCGTCACACAGGTGAGGTCAAAAGTCACCAGCAGGCAATTTCATAAACCTTGGTAAATCACATGCAACCGTAAATCTACTAGTATAACGTACGTTTAACAAAATGTATTAATGTTTACTATACCATATACATAAGTTATGAAATATAAAGTATCATATTCAATTTCAACTTTATTTTCGAGCTTATATCCAACTAAAGTTCAAGCACACTATCCTGGGCACACACCTCAGCTATCTGGGCTGTCAGTCCAGGACAGCGATTAATTGTTATTTGAGGTTAGTGAGTGTTAGTGAGAGAACAGATAGTGTAGTGGCCTGAGACCTACCCATTGATCCCTTAAGAACTCACTCTGGGATGGAGGTAGTACCGGGAGAGGAACTCTGTACCTATCAGTCAGACGGCTTAAACCACATTTTACGTGAAATGATCTTCAGTCGTAAATGCTGTAACCCCCACTTGCAATTTCTTTTTTTTTTACCAAATTAAAAGTAACTCTTTTCGGCATGATTTATCAATTTTTTATATTTTGTTTTACTATTACATAATGTTTGTCTACTAATTTGACAAAATTTACGCGGTGCATGGGTAGGCAGCATTTAAAATATCAAGGTAGGGACGACATTATTAAGAGGGATAATCACATTTACTGAGGTTATCTATCTAATTGGTTGTCATAATAAGCTAGTTATAATAAAATAATATATGCGTGAATACGTGTGTGTTTCTATGTCTATACTATAAACTAAGACAAAACAACATACACTACTAAAGAATCTTTGCAATTTACCGGTTTAAAAATCATTGTTTAGTCAGGGGACGGTTTCTATACATTTTTCAAAATAGGAAAATATTAAGAAAGCCTTTTACTGTTGATGAAATGCCAGGTTAAAATTATCAAAAGTACATTTAAAAAAAATAATTTAACGACGCACTCAACACATTTTAATTTACAAATGTAAATACGGTTATATCGGCGTCGGACGCATGATTA
>JAUUEI010222047.1:0-14200 GCA_032274625.1 Depressigyra globulus
TTTGTAGACAATATCTCAGTGTATACAATCTTAGAAGATCAGTAGGCTATTTGCCATACTATTAACACAGATCTTCGTAAAATATCAGATTGGGCAGACAACTGGCAAGTTATGTTCTCTCCTGAGAAAACCGAATCAATTACTTTTTCTCGTAAAAATCACGTTTATAGACAACCAGACCTTCTTTTAAAATATGCTAAGATTAAGGATGTTGAAAATCATAAGTATTTGGGTCTTACGTTTTAGAGTAATGGTCAATGGCATTGTCACATTGAACAACTTACTAAGATTGTTAATCCCATGAAAATTGTCTCCGTAATTTGAAATACATTTATTTTACCTATATTTGATTATTGTGACCAAACTAACCTATTAATTGTTAAGGAAATGTGAGAGGAGTATCCAAAATCATTAAGTAACATGGGCATGATCGGATTTGGATGACCATGTCACAGCGGTGCATCGGGTTAGACGAATGACACCTCCACCACATTGAAGCTAACATCCTACTCTTTCATCACATTTTTGTATACATTTTGACGTTGTGACTCATTCTGTTTACTCACTATCATACAGTATATACTTTACTTCAAACAAAAGTAACTACCTTGTGCACAATCGACGCCCGTCCACCCTGGTTTACATCCTCCAGTACCACAATCTCCTGTCTGAACATTGCAGGTTGAAGATGAAGACAAACAGTGCCGTTGATTACAGGGTTTGTTGCAGTTGCGTCCATAGCTGACGTCAGGAACACATGCTGCAGAAGAAGACACTGTCTATGTTAATGCCCACTTGTTAGTTGAGTGAACAATCATGACCTTACCCCGCCTCACTCTTTGGTTGCCTAATGGCATGCATTTGTTAACTTGCTTTCATTTTTCTTTTCCACAATGTAGTACGAAATAGATTCCGTCCACTTTTATCAAACATAAATCCTAGACCATAGTATCCAACAAAACAACAACACAAAGACCACAAACAAAACATCTAGCAAAACTATTAGAAACGTACTGGATATTGATATATTGACCTGTTAAGTACGTAACCTCTGAACTCGCTGCTGAAATGCGATTTCAGAGCTTCTAGATTCCAAAACTGTCCTAGCGTGTTTCACATGCCATGCTTGCTCGTCCCAATAATTCATCTGTTCCCTGACCCCCCCCCCCCCCCCCCCAAACAAAATAATCCTAGCTACGGCCCTGTATATACATGTAGTATATCTTGTAATAATGAATACACCACGTAGCGGGTAGCATGGCCCAGTGGTACAGTGCCCGCCTGATGCGCGGTCGGTCTAGGATCGATTCCCGTCAGCGAACCACTGGGGTTTATTATCGACACAACTATGCGTCTGACGCCGATATAACCGTATTTACATTTGTAAACTAAAATGTGTTGAATGCGTCGTTAAAACAAGATAATAAAAGAAAAAAAAAGAAAGAAAGAAGAATATATCATAGGACATACACTTTGATGGATAATATAATTACAAGTACGTTGTATCAGGCACAGACCGGCCTCGGCGTCGTAGTGGTCTAAGTCGTGGACAACAGGCTGGTAGGTACTGGGTGCGTATCCCGGTACCGGCTTCACACCACAGTGTGTTTTAACAGGCCCAACGGGTAGGTGTAAGACCACTACACCATTGTTTCTCTTTCTAAGCTAACAGGGTTACTACTAAACACTAACAAAAAACTTGTCCTGGACACAGTTCAGATAGATAAAGTGTGTGCTCGGGACAGGCTTGCGCTGCAACAGCTTGCTCTGAATGTGCACGTAAAATAAATGTACTTGACTTGACATCAGACACATATAAGAGAACGTGTGGTCCAGCCTTGTCGAGATTTGAAACATTTTCATCAGATTGACAACATAACTGGGAGACTGCTAAGTTAATAAGGTCATATTTTAAATAAGTATTCTTCACAACTACTGTTACATATTATACTTTACATGTTATAAATATGGTATAAATCTATATATTAAGTATATTTTCTAATATTAAAGTGCTATGCCTAGGCCTCGTTTCCACTGCGTCCGCATATACGCACATACCCGCAAGTTAAGCGTCCATACTTAATTTGTATTGCCTGGTATGGGCTGGTATGGTTAGAGAAACAGAAACACACAAGCTACTCAACGCAATTTTTCTTTCGCTTAACATACGGGCATGTGCGTGTCTGCGCGACTGCACTAGAAATGCGGTTTTACTAAATAGAATTGATAGAATGAAAAAAAAACATACCCTGGTCGATACATTTTACGTGTTAATCTAAGAAAGTGTCTTCACAAAATTATGTGATTTATATACGACTGCTTTGGACTAATAAACCTATGTAATAATCCATGATTGTTTTGGGAACAAAATAAAGAGCACAAAATAATAAAGCTCACTTTTGTTTTCAAACTGGGATCGTACAAGAAAACATACTTAAGATGTTAGATAAACTGCGTTAAGACACGTATAGGTCGCCGTCTCGCTTTAGTGGCGGATCCAATGGGGTGAATAGGGTGGCTAGGCACACACCCTCCCCCTTTTCCTGGGCATTTTTTTATGTTAATTCAAACCATATTTGTGAACACTTGGTAAAACATTAATTGATTTGACAGTGATTAGTAAGTTCGTTTGTGTTATATCCTTTCAAATATAAGCGGACGGCCACCCCCTCCTCTTTCTGACCCCATCCCAAGGTTGGAGCAAAACGTCTTATTCGGGCAAAATGAAAGAAAATTCAGGCAAATTATCTAGCTTGAAAAACTTTGCACTAAGCACTAGTATTTCCATCATTCTATTAAATGACCAATATTGAAACGTTAGAGGGACACATGCTTTTAGTGGTAAAATGACTACATAACCATGGTATCAGTTTGGGGAATCCAACAATCATATTGTGGAATATCCATATAAAAGTCAGCTTTAACTTGCGACATTTATAACAGGCAGTTAGTGGGCTTAGTTTCCTATTTACGTTTTTCGAGGGTTTTTTTTAAAGAGAAAATTAAATTATCGTCAAACCTACTACAAATGTACATGCTTGCATGTATTCATATTCTTAATAAGAAAATATAAATAAATTGTAAGTTATATATTATTTTTGTTGTTGATAAAAGGGTTATAATCTCTGGATTGTCTCTTTAGTCATCTATAACTTAACTTTATTTCGAAAGACACTGGCCACAAGGTATTCTAAATTATATATATATATTTTTTTAAAATACAAAACTGTTAAACATAATTATTTACTAAAGCTGCAATACTCAATGTGTATTACTTAACTAATTGAGCCTTGAATTATATAATTTAATACTCAAAACGTGAATCGATAATTCGTTCTAAATAAACAAACAAACAAAACGCACACATCACCTGCCAAAAAAAGAAAACCAAAAAAGAAAACCAAAAAGAAAATCTCACTAAAAAAACCCACACTATTTTAGCGCTGAGGATTTCAATATATTAAAATTTCTCGATATCAGCCATTACAGGTTTCACGCCTAATTAATGTAAGAGATATGTATGATGCATATCCAGTATAACCACAGGACATGCTAGTTGTGTTTTTACTATTCTGATAAGTGTTTGGAGTGGAGGTGAAAACGTCTAAGTGAGTCAGTGAATGATGCAAGTCCCTTTTTGTTTTGGATATAAAACGCTATCCATCGCCTGATGTGAAAGGGCGTATGATCTTGTGCTGTTCTGATATTTATTTTTAGGGCAGTTCCCCCTTTATAGTTTATAAAACAATATACAGAATAAACCTTTAAAATGCTTGAAAATGCAGGGCACAGGAAATAGTTTTTAAGCCATCCTGTTATACATGTTTACGGGGAAGCATGTCCCTGGATCACCCTAAAAGTCTACCCCCTCCCTCCCTTATAAAACCTCTTTGACGGGCATGTAAAGCATTATTTGGTATAGCAATGACAGCACAGACAATATCTTACACCGATTTTTTATTATCTTTAAGAGAGATCAACTAATGGTTATAAGTTATGCAAAAATTAGTAGTATCTAGCTGTTGTGGTGGTCTTGCTAACCTGAATAATCGTTGTCATTGAGATTTTGAACATTCTCGTTAAAATATTTTATATTGGAGCCAAAAATGCCATCCCATTCCCCTTCCCTTTAAAAATTGAGTCCCGTACGGCTATCCTTTCGACTCTGTCTTTTTCCGAGATCCGCAATTCGTCACACATCTATGATCTGATGTTAAAAAATTAATTAAAATGCATGTACCGGATATACTTTTACTTCAAAGATGCAAATAATATCTCTCTTTTAGCAAACAGAATATTGCTGTTGTCAGTCGTAACACAGATGTATAGGCCTAATTGAACAGAGTATGGCTTGCATCGATTACGATGAAATTAAACCCATTTTTATTGTGGTGTGCATCAGGTATATCGTGAGAAAAATATATCAACTTTGTGGAATATTAATTAGGAATTAGGATCAAATAAGGCTCCATAATATCAAAAATGCTGAAACTTCATTGGAATGCTATAACAAATAGCTGTGTATATGGCGGGTGCCACCGATGAGGCAGAATATGCACCACTTTCTCAAACACCTGATAGCATAACTATTTAGACAGTGTTTCGCGAGAGCATACTATCATACATGAATTAAGTATTCATTGCTGTCTATTCTCTACAGGCAATGCAGGCGACACAGAAAGAATACTATCTCTTAGATGGTCGCTTTGGAGTGGCAGTCCACTCATAGACGAGGCACTTAGTTCACGGAAACAATCACGATCTTGCCGACCCCTTCGACTCTAACTTGTGCAGAGATATTATCGTGTCGTTCCAGTCACCCCCCACCCTTAAAAATAATTCTAGATCCACTGCGCTTAATGGTTCAAATCTACCACACAAACTATATTGATAATTTATCTTTTGGGGGGAATGGGGTGGGGTGGCGATGGGATGACAGTGGGGATATCAAATATCAAAGATTCAAGAATCAATGAGATCCGTTTTACATTCACATTAAAGGGAATGTTAATCTCCATGTAACCTGAACAGCCTGTTCGAGTACAATAGACCAGGACTGTTGCCGGAAGTTGAGGGGTAATTGATAATGTATATTTTGGGGATGGGGTGGGGTGGCGGTGGTGGATATAAAATATCGAACATTTTTTAGTACAATTGCCAGGACTGTTGCTGGAAGTTCAAATTAACGAGGCGAAATCAAAACACCTAAATTAAAAATATATTTTGTAATTATAATTAAGAATCAATATCAAGGACCGTCTTCTGATAGAGCTAAGGTTATTTGAAATCAATGTGCAAGACAGTTATGTTACTATTTGGTTTCAAACTGACCTGTTCGACAATCGTCTCCTTTCCAACCTGGTTTACAGCTGTTAATTCCGCATGCGCCTGTTATAGGGGGACAGGTTGAAGGTGTTGTTCCGTAGCATTGTCTATCGATACAACGCAAACCACATTGAATTCCATAATAACCAGCGTCACATGCTGAAAAAAATATTTAATTAGCAGATTTAGAACACAATAGTTATGTCGGCACATACATTTCTTTAATACTTAGAAATTTTAATTTAGAGACAATGCACGCATCTTATAACTGAAGGTTGCATTCTAATATTTACAATTATTTTAATATTTTGAAATGTTTTATTCGTTTTTAATGGGTATGACTTTGCCAGATAGTATAGCTCCAGGGTACAATTATGTATTTAAAATATGGGATATCATCTTGAAAAGATAACTTCGTTGTTCTTGTAATGTTCAGAAATAGTTTAAAAATTTCACTTTTCTATAAACTTTCACATATTAACTTTAAGTACATTCTGATACATTTTTGTCCACATGCTTTTGAACAAATTTCAATATGCATGGACACGTTGTTAGTAACATACTATTGATTCATACGCGTCATGTTTACTATCACGATGTAGTTTAATACAATGTCATGTACCATATAATTTTGAGCAGACAGAAGTACGTACCTTGTGCACAATCGACGCCCTTCCATCCTGGTATACATCCACCAGTAGGACAGTCTTCTGTCTGAACATTGCAGAATGAAGATAGGTACACACATTGACGTTGATTGCAGTACTGTTCGCAGTTACGCGCAATTGACCATTGTAATACGCATTTGTTAGTAGAGTGAAATGGCATACTTATACAAATGGAAAACATCGAGTATGATCCGCCTTACTATTTTGATGATATTACCAAATTATTTAACCATATGGATCTTACAATATTATATAATATTTTATGCAGTCACAATTACCTACCCAGTGCACAATCGACGCCCTTCCACCCTGGTTTACATCCACCAGTAGGACAAGCTCCTGTCTGAACATCGCAGGATAAAGATGAGTACAAACATTGACGTTGATTACAGTACTGTTTGCAGTTACGTCCATACATGACATTCCAATCACACACTGCAGAACAAGAAACTGAATATTGTAATGTCCATTTGTAGTAGAGTGAAAGGGATTCATCATAGAAGAGGAACATGATGAACATAGCCGCCTCACTCTTTGAATGTCTACTAACATGTGTTACGTAGGTTGATTTTCTTTAATGCAATGTAGTATGAAATAGATTGATTATATCCACCCTCTTATCAAACACAAACCATAGGCCACTGTACTAAACAGTTTGTACTTTACAGCTGGATTAATAATGCTATCAATATATCAGTGCCGTAGTTAGGTGTCCTCCTTAAACATTTAGTTTAGCGGGCGCCATAGCCCAGTGGTATAGTGTCGCCTGATGCGCGGTCGGTATAGGATCGATCCCCGTCAGCTAGCCACTGGGGTCTCGACGTAATCATGCGTCCGACGCCGATATAAACGTATTTACATTTGTAAATTAAAATGCGTTGAGTGCGTCGTTGAACAAACCAAAAAAATAAAATAATAAAAATAAACATTTAGTCAGGTCCCGTGATCCCAAAAGGTGGAAGGTGCGAGCATTGTTTTTGGAATTTGGGCAGCATATATTTGTAGCATAAATTTGGAGTGCTGAATCCGAAAAAAATATGTTGGCCTTCTGTCATTTTACATTTAAGGGGTCAAATTGGCCAAAAACTAGATGGCAGCCAAATGGTCACTAAAATTATACAATTGGCAACAAAGTTGTATTCACGGCATTAATGAAGCATGGGAGATCTGGAATGGGCTTGTGAACTTACCCCCATACCATTGCCTAGTAATAAGCTCGTGTTGTATGAATTACACAGACATCACTTATGTTCCCAAACTGATTTGTTCATGGTTTGTAAACGTTGCCAACAGTCTGATCATACGGTTTACACATGAATCGCGTATCTTTCTGTGTGACTTCTGTTAGTACCCCATTCGCGAGTCCCAACAAAACAGTATTCTCTTTAAACACTTTTTTAAAATCCTATAGAAATACTAAGTGATACAATTACCTGTCATAGCATGAAAACCAAACAAATTCTGACGTTACAGGGACTTATCCACGAATCTGAACGACAAAACCATTATCGCAATCAACACCGTATATCTGCACAAGGCAGAGTCGAAAGAATATGTTGGCAAGGTCGTGATCGTCTCCGTGAACTACCATCAAGTGCCTCGTCCATGGGAGGACTGCCACTCCAAGACGATCACGCAAAATATACTTCATCCTTACTGCATCGCTTTTAGGAGGACTGCCACTCCCACTTCATTTTGTCAGTTGTCACACGACAGAGCTCAACAGATACATATAGCATGCACTCATGAATCATTGCCTAAACAGTGATGATATAAGGTGTTCGTCAGGTGTTAGAAGAACGACCCCTTCCCAATAGAAACTGACACTGAACATTTCAAATTGTTCTTAATTATTTATAATTTTAATTTGTGTATACAGTAAACTATTTAATGACCTAAAGAAGTTCATAATTATAATCAATCGAAACGGAATAGTCTGCTCTATAATATATCAACAATCCGAAACATCGTCTTTAGGGAAACAGTATATGCAAATTAGCTCATCAATATGCATAAAAATCAATAACGTAGCAAAGCAACTGAAATGACTGCCATAAAGAAACATTGCTTGATTAAGATAACTAAATATGATGATCAGATAGCTAATTATTGTAAAAAAAACAACTAGATTTAGATAATTAAAAATAACTATTAGAGTTAATTTTATTCATTTATGCAACAAGGTCTCATTAATCCTGTCCTGAATGTTCATCTGTAGTCTGGCAGAATAGGTGTTATACTTTGAAGTTGGGTACATATGATGCGTTATGGTGATGATATATGTTGTTTAGGATACACTGAATCAGAAACTGCATGGTGATACTTTGTCATCATGAGCAATTTGTTTTAACATCCAGTTTAACGTACCACTCTCTGCCAAAAATTACCATGTTTTTGTTAGGCCTTGTATATAATGATATAGGGTCCTGCAGAGACCTCACCTTATTTAGATACATTTTACAAACACTAAAAAACCCAGGAACATCATAGCAATATTTCAGTAGAGTTTGCTGGCAGCCATCTTGGTTTTCAAAATAGCCACCTCAATAAATTTAGTTTTTATAGTTCCACCATTCCCAGGTAACAAAACTGTTTGTTTTAAGTCGTAAAATAGGTTATTAAACATGATTCCACCATATACCTTTCGCATTTCATTAGTGTTACCATACCAACAATTTAACGAATTAACCCCTTTATAAGATGTAACGTGTCAAACATTTTTTCTTCAGAACGTGTATCACTGATGAATACTTCAGGATGATTTTTTTTCAACTAGACATCTTACTCACCCCCAAGAAGCCCACACATTTAACAGTTTTTATTGAAAATAACTTACTTTTCTATGTAACTGCTTTATATGTTACAGAAATTTAAACTTGATTTAGTCGATAAGTCAGGATTTTATTTACTTAAAAAAGTTAGTAATTAAACAAAAAAAACCCACACAATCCCGGTAAATAAACCCTATGTATGTTATACACATTTAAGGGGGAACCCTATCGTAGGTCTTTTTAAATGTATCAGAATGTATTTATAATTAACTGTTTTCAAGATATGTGTTGGAATTGGTGTTGCCTTAAACTGATTCAAATGATTTTGAGTGTCTAGGCGAAAATCTTCTAGCACAAAAATATTTTCAACAAATAAAGTTAACTAGCCAATTTTGGGGGTATTTAGGGTTTATTATTCTCAAAGGCAGAAACAAACCCTTCTAGTCTGGTGCAGCATATGAAGAAAAGAGCCTCAAAAAAATTTGACAGGCATTTTCGAGTAGATTTTGTCCGTTGGTCGATTTTATATAATTTGAGTATGCTGAATCCAAATATGGTGGATGACATTTTCAATTTTTAGGTTTTTTATCCAGGAGAGCTAAAAACAAAATGGCCGCCAAAATGGTACAACTTTCTGTCAATAAATTGGTGCATTTTAATTATTAGTATATGTTTGGTGAATGCCTTAATAAAAAAGGAACTAGTCTGAGACCATTTTTGTAACATTTTGTTAGAAATATCGTCCCGAATGACTAGGCAAAAATGGTCAAGGAGCAAAAACAAAATGGTCGCACATCTGTTATATTTGTGCTATACTTAACGGTTAAAATTTGTATTTATACAGTAAATGAATGCACACAATAATGTTAAAATGATGTTTATTTCAATAATACAACCTATAATGTAAGATGGTTGAGCATTTTATAGAATCCCGTGTAAAAATGCTTTGAATATTCACTGTATTCTGTTATAAAGTGCACTATTATATTAATACACAGTGGATCTATCTATTTAAACACTGGTTCTGGCATTTACATAGTCCAGTTCAAGTCATGTTGGACTTCTGGCTGCCACAGCGACGGGTCACACGTGCTCGAACTACTGCAGCTTCTGAGATTTAGGAACAGGTGGCAGTGTAAGAAGAGCAGGCTTTAACTGGTACTTTATAATTTGCCATCCATACTCAGTTGCCTGTAGTATGGCTGGTCTGGATTCTACAACTCTGATCCAGATAATAGCATAAAATATGATGTGGTGCTTTAAAGCATCGCATGTGGTTGATGTGCACCTTTCTTGAAATGAACAACACAGTATGTGCCTCATCAACTGAATTGGTTTTTGGCACACTGTACACTGTGCATATGAACTTCTCTGGAAACACCATGGGATCTGTTGTCAATGGGTCATTTCCTAACCAGGATAGTAGCTCACATTTACTTAAGAAGACTTTCAATGCTGTTTTCCTGGTATATTCTGATATATATGATGATGTGCCTGTACCAGGTATTGCATGGAATGGCAACATGGACAGTGGTACATCATCATTGAAATTCTATGAAGCAATTATCTCATCAACAAGAATAAATTTGGATTCCTTGCTTGTTCCAGCCTTATGTATATATCTTTATTTATCACATAACTATGTGCAATCAGCAACAACTCTACTACTGTGGGTGCCTTGGTATGCCAGCAGTGTAGAATCATCCGAGTGTCTGCTTCTTTGTATGTGCTCCTGGGATCGTCCAGGTACACAGCTGTCCTTCTGCACATGTAAGACACCACCACCTGTGATGACACATTTAATACCAGGTGTACTTTCATTCAGTCACTGGGACAGGAAATTAGCCAGAACCGCCTTGTTTTGTTTGTCAATCAGAAAGCCTTCTCAATTACTTGGCAGTGGTACATTGCAGTGGTCAATTATCCCATGGATTGGTTTACCTTTCTTTCTTCTAAATCGGGTGCCATCTTTTATTGACAACATATCATGCCTGTAAAATACCACATCAATGCGTGAAAAATGATACCCATATCGGGAAACTGCAGCATTGAACACCTTTGCGAAATCTCCAGAGGTCTCAGCTAGAAGTGTCTGGAGCTTTCCAAGTACTACCACCAAGGCTTGACCATCAATAACTAATGTCGAATCTTTAGGAATAGCAATGGTTAGCACCTCTTTCATAAGAACGTGTTTTTCCGATCTCTCAGACACCCATCAGTTTCTGCCAGAGATAAAGGGATTGGAAGTAGCTCATGCTTCAAGACTGATTCCAGATCTCTTACAGCGGCAAAGCAGATAACCAGTTTCTGCAAGACACATCGATCTGCTTTCATCGATGTTATTTTAGGGTCCATTCTAAATGTTGTATGGTTTCTTCTCTTCTTGTATGGACTGATGGAGTTGTTCTTCACCCAGTCTGACTACATTTAATAGAAAGTCGGTGGCTTGATTTTTTGTTATCATGTTTTTCAATTTATCGCTAGTTTCATTTGAAAAAAAAGACTGCGACTATTTTGAGTATCTGTAACTTGACTTTGTCCGATATGTTTACTTCGTTGTGTGTGGCAGAATGGCCCAGTTCTATTCCAAACATCTCCTTTATGTCTATTTTATCTCGGTGGATGTCTTGTTGAATTACGCATGGGCTTGTTTTAAAAAAAAAAGAAAAAAGATCATGTGTTCAATCGCAGAGGAAATTTACAATATTAAACATTTTTTTTTTATGGATACCGAAATAAAACAAATATCACATTGAAGTATTTAAATTAATTTTGACTATATCATTAAAAAAAAAAAAAAATGTACCATTACATATTATTATCAAATATTCAAAATATTAAATGTAAGTGTCATAAAATATACGCTTTCAACAAAAACAATGTTCTTACTCCAAACAATACATTGATGAATGTCCCTACATTTTTTAGAAGAGTTTATTCAGAACAGGATTGTTATAAAGCTTAATACAATGTAATACCAGTATCTATTAGCCTCGGAGAATGGTGATTATACTTTTGACTTGTGATGAAACTTTCACAACTACCGAAGAGCAGACCTGCGAGTTTATTAAAGTGGAAATTGTGTTTGTGGTTCGATTAGACCAAATCAACTCCTATTGATTATAATTTTAACATTTCTTAATAAACGTAATAGATGCATCGTTTAAATCCACTGGAGCAGTATATGAACACACAATGTGGACCCTCCCATTCAATATTCTTTCAAAAACAAAATGGGGTCTCATATCATATTAAGAACTTACAAGTCAAGTCAAAAGATTTAACGTCTACATTCAGAACCAAGCTGTTATAGCAGACGCCTCTCACGGGCCCAAGTTCTGGTGTTGACCAGCCCCTGGGTCCGTGACAGGAAAAGAGAGAGGAGGGTTACAGAAAGGAGGTTTTGAAGGTTTTGATTTTCTGCATGGGGATATTATTTCCTAAACTTAAAGATTTGCTAGCGCTTGTTTTTTGCTTCCAAGAGATTAGTGCGCTTTTGGAATATTCTGGCCTAAAGTTAAAAAAAACGAATTTGTGTGGTATTCGGTGCATTATTTGCGGAGGTGTTGTTGGAGGTTGATGGAGGTTGACGGCAGCAGATGGAGGCGGCATTGGTTGGCTGAGGTGGTGGCGTTGTTGTTGTCGATGGTGGCGGCGGCTGGAGGCGTCGGGTTTTGGTCCTTCTTATTCCTGTTGTTTCTGGATGCTTCTTTGCGAAGAAGCCTTTAGAAGGGCTCATCCTTATAAGGACTGACGCATGTTGTTGTGGTGCGGCCCAAGGAAATTAAACAGAGAGCAATTGTGTTCATCAACTATTACCAGCAATTGTGTTTACTCATTCACCACAGGAAGTTTACAGTTATAGCAGTCTGGTTCGCAGAAAATGTCACTTGTATTTTTGTTGACACTCTGTGCATAAACAAACACCAAATGTGCTTTGAGTAACAACTGCCCACAACATATATTCAAAGGACATGTATATAAATCGTTGTCATGTATAACCACCAATAACAGTACCGGCATTTCCTCGATCTCTGATCTGAGAATCATGTGATTCGGTACAAGATAACCTTGTGATTTGTATTAATAAATGATGTTAAATTATGGGAAGGAGATCATGTAATTTTAACATTTAGAATAACTGTATCCTATATCTTATTTTATTTTTATCTTGTCCACATTTATCCTTGCCATTTTCTCATTCGGGACGATGTTTTTAACAACATATTACAGATATGACATCAGACTAGTTCCTTTTTATCAAGGAAGTCACCAGGCATATGTTGATAATTAAAATGCACCAATTTATTAACAAAAAGGTTGTGCTTTGATTTTACTTGGCTAATTTTGGCGGCCATCTTGTTTTTGGCATTTCTGAGTTAAAAACAAAAAATTGAAAATGTCATCCACCATATTTGGATTCAGCCTACCAAAATTGTGTTAAATAAACCAACAGATAAAATCTACTCTAAAATGCCATTACTTGACACTTTTTTGCAAAGTAGGCCTAGACTATTCATACATATCGAGAAACTGTTATATTAATTCTGAAATATTCATACAAATTACAAGTTAAATTGTCTTGAATTATCTTTATGTCTTTGAAATAGATCATCCCGATCAAGTTTGTAATTTCTGCTCGTTGTTCCATACATTCAGTTTAGACCTATAACTATCTGTGTCACTCGTAAAACTCACACAACACGTTATTGGTATTTCTCATTTGTCAGACAATTCTTGTCATACTACACGGGTGCTTGATTAAAATAAAGAGATCACATGTACCACTGCAGATGTAACTATATGCTTTTCAAACTATAAAAATATCACACTTGAAATATATAAATTAATTTAACCTTTGCCATTAACATACATGTATGTATATTTTTAAAACTGTACTACGAAACTTCATAATAAATAAGTTTCAACAAACGCAAATGTCACACCCAAAACACTCCATTATTAGATCTCCCTAACTTTTCCTAATAGTATATTTATGAGCACGTGGCTGAAATAGATATCTATGTAACCCTATGTCCTTTGCTTTGAAGAAAACACCAGAAATGAGTTCAGAAGCTAAATCAAGCATGCATGAAAAGAGTCTCTCATGTCGATATAAAATTATTTTAGTTATATTAACTTTATATTGAGATGTGGAGACTTTTTTATATTCTGATAAATTCAATAAAACTACTGTAAGGTTTTTTCCATTAAACGTGTAATGTTATCCCATTACAACATACAAAGGGTTTGTTTACCAGGTTGTGCAGATGTTTTTATTTTAACAGATTTTTTTAATTAAATAGAATCCTGACTGATCATGTAAATGAAGTTTCAAATTGTGTTATCATATAATGCAGTTATTTTCAAGAAACACTGTCCAATTTGGAGGATAACTGATGGTGGGTTGGTGAGGGTGGGTTGGTGGAGTTCAAT
>JAUUEI010224267.1:0-14176 GCA_032274625.1 Depressigyra globulus
GTATCAGTTACAGCTTTTGTTTTACCATAGCCCATACTTTGTTCCCGATCTAGTTCTTGTTGCAAGATTTTCATAATCTATAAGAAATATCACTGAATGAAAAGAACAAAAATGTTTCTAACTGATGTATATCAAGTAACCTACTACTCGGTTATACTGACTGTAGCTTATTTCCAAACCTGCTAACATTTAAATTGTGACTTTCAAAACAAATGGCAATTTAGTTCATTCCATTAAAAATAACTTGAAGTAAATTTACTGAAAACAACTTAGTATTATTTATTTGTTATGTGAATTTTATTACATTCCTAATTATATTTATTGTCATTGTTTACAGTATTTAGCAAACATTTATATTATCATGTCTACATTCTTGTGTTCATTCTGTTACTTTTCCTTGTGTAAGACTGCAATGACCCATTCTTTTATCTTTGAGAACAAAACCTTCATAGTACACGTAGATAAATTAGGATATATATTTTGAAAAAAACTCATTACTCTTCAAACTTAATAATGTTCATGGGTGCAATTCCTCTCGGCCTCTTGCTAATTCTGATGTATTTTGAAGGATGTCATTTCCCCCTCGTCTGTATTTTGAGGAGTGTGATTTAAACTCTCGTAAACATTTTGAGGAGTACGCATTTTAGCACTCATGGGTTTTTCAAAAAAGGTCTGAATGATCTGGGAGCGCCAGTTAAATATGCGTAAAACTAACAATTTGACGCACAGTGGGCAAATAGCTACATCAAAGTGACACATTGAAATTTAACCCTTATTTAAAAACAAACAATTAAAAAAAGAATCTTGGTCATCAAATAGAGAGCTCCAGTTGACCTCACAAACATGTAAAATCCCATGAATCCCAGTTTTCTAAAATTGACCCCCGTAGTACTGATTCCTGAGTCGCCGACTCCCAGATATAACTTCACATAGAGAGCCCCAATTCATGTTTAAATATTTTGCGTTATATTGTTATATTTGCATTATATTGTTATATTTGCATTATATTGTTATATTTGCTGTTTATTTCAGGACAATAAAGCGAAGTGTGGAGAGAGAGAAGGCTGCAACGCCGACCGTTGAGCGCTACTCGTTTTCCGATGACATCATGATGTCCGGTTACGACGGAGATCACGAGGAGGATGAAGATTCGTGTTTGGACATTGCAGGTACATTCTTTTTTTCCATTCCAACTTTAGTTTAAAAGAAAATTACACTTAAATAGTTGATACATTTTTTGTTACTATCTGATTAAATATCAAGGGCCGAATTTACATTGCCAGTTTTTCATAAACAAAAGTAAATTACATCATAACGCAGATTAATACCTTAGTTTGTAATATTGTTTTTGACAAGGGCCAAAAATATTTTTCAGTTTTGAGGTGGGGTTTTTTTTTTTATCTTTAAGTTATAAATAAATAAATATGTATATATTATTCCATGTGAAATTATATACAAGTGTTGTAGATTACGGTTACGTGTGAAACTACTCTGCAGTGTTTTGTGAATTTGGCTCCTTCCCTTTAACTTTAGTTTTTATCAAGTTTTTTTAAGTTTTATTTATAAAGTATTTATTTGTTGCACCCTCTGTTAACAGGATGCCGAGTGACAATTCTGACCTCAAGCCTTGAAATAAGCGGCCGGTCACAGTCATTGTCCAGTACAAATAAAATATCCACTAGCTCAGCACAAAATTTCGAAAACGAAACACAACATCATAGTGACAACACAAAACACATCATTTATTATATTTTTATTTACAATGTTTTGTGATAGGTATAATTTCTTTTATGTCAGGCATCAATTGATTGATGTAGGACATTGTGTCAGGTACACTAAAAATATTTATTTCAAGGCTTGTGAACTATAAGTCTAACTTCATTTTTTTTTTTTTTTGTTGTTGCCTATAAAGTGTTTTTATTTATTACACAGACTCTGGTAACAGTATGCTGGGTGAAAGTTCTGACCTGGCCATGGATTCGGACAGTGACACATACTCTGCCTGCTTGTCGAGTTTCTGTCAAGGTGGATCATCGGGGATCCGGGTTTCGTACGGCTCCTTCACGAGTGCGTGGTCGAAAGACGGCTCGAGACTCTCGGCGAGTTGTGCGTGCGATCTCTCTTCTTCTTCGTCATCTGGAATTTCTTCGTCATTTTCCGGATCGAGTCAACACTCGGCGTCGAAACTTTCCAAATTCTCTAGTCACCCATTTAGCGACGTGGGTATAGCCGGAACCTCATCGAGCCAGCCGTCGGATCAGTCGTGCGTCCATCCACGGAAGAAAAGTCTTAGATCGGTTACAAAAATGACCTCTCCGAATGCACTAAGAAGGAAAAACCGAAGATCATCTAGAGCAGTTACATGAATGAAGATTTTTATAGGTTTAGCATATAGTGCATATATACCAGTGAGAAAAAGAGCATGAGTTGGGGTAAAGTATTGTATAAAGTTCAGCATAGCTGGGGTTTCGGTAATATTGTGTAATACAACACTAAGGGTAACCTACTGTCCGCTGTTACAATGTAACACATGTGTTCAAGTATTGTTCCAAGTTATTGGATATAATTCATTGTAACACCTATCTAGTATTGTTCAGGGATTTCCCCCAGGCATTCTGTGGTACCAAAAAACGGTCCCATCAATATTACAGTGGCACTAAAAGTTCCAGATTTCTCTAAATTATATTATATAATAAGAATTTTAGTTGTGTACTGCTTGAAAAAAGTTCCAATTATTACCCCCCCCCAAAAAAAAATTGAGTTAATTTTCTAAATCACATCGGTCATGGGACCTAGATCACTGTTCTCTGTTATCAGGTGTCATTATACACATTGTAATATTGTTCAACGTATTCTGTTACTGGGTATCATATATTGTAAAACAGATAACAAAGTATTGTGTTGGTGTTATCAGATATTGTTATTCATTGTAACAGGTTTTTAAGTATTCAGTATTGGACATCCATTATACACTGTAACACGACACTGATATTAAGTATTGTTCAGTATTTTATGGGCATTGTTATACACTAACACATCACTGTTATTAAGTATTGTTCAGTGTTTTATGGATATTGTTATACACTGTAGCACAACACTGATATTAAGTATTGTTCAGTATTTTATGGACATTGAGTATTGTTCAGTGTTTTATGGATATCGTTATACATTGTAGCACAACACTGATATTAAGTATTGTTCTGTTTTGTGTTACAATGTTTAAAAATATATCCATAAAACATTGAACAATATTTAATATCAGTGTTATGTTACAATGTATAAAAATATCCCTAACACTGACATTAAGTATTCTTCAGTGTTTTATGGATAGTGTTATACATTGTAACACCTGGTTCAAAGTATTCTGGTTATTAGATATCATTATACATTTTAACTGTTATCTATTATTATTTCCTGTCGGTGAACATCATCGTACATCATAACACATTCTTAAAACTATTCTGAGTTACTGGACATCATTATTATATTGTTCGACTGTTACACAATTATCAACTGGAATGTTTTTGTCTACAATAGTATTGTAACTGTTCTCCCATATGATTCAATATGTTAACAGCATAATTTCAACTTATGTTCACTTCACAAACTGTAACTAGTTATATGTTGACTGAACTATTTTTTAAAGTAGAATATACCAATTTTCTTTTATTAAGAGAATTAATTTAGACCTGACATTGGCATTGTGTTAATTTTTCTGCAATATTTTTTACTTGCCCTAAAATATGCCAAATCCTGATATCATTAGCTATATAAAATGTGGTTTTGGTTTTGAGCCAAGATGTTAAATATTCACTAATTAATCGGTGAATAATTGAATATGCATAGACAATGAAACAACTGCATAATCGTAAATAAAATTCCGATCTTTTTCACCGGCTGTTGATAACTGAAAGTGATAGTAGCACATGATGTTTATATGATACAGGGTTTTTAGAATAGGTAGCCACTCCCACTGCTAGTAATTTTCAACTTTTGGCTGGTAATTTACTACTGTTGCCACACCCGATGGGATAGTGATAGAAATTTTACTTTATTGATACAATTGCATAAACAAAAGGTTGAGCCAGGGAATTTGTATTTCAAGGCTTGCGAATTTTGAAAATTACTGATCCCATGGCTAATGGAGTGGGGTTTTTTTTTTTAATTCTAGAAACCCTGAATGATCTTTATGTATTCGACTACAAAAGAGTTGCCGCTCATAACACTGCCAAAATGAAATGTGATATTATTTTGTGCATTAGTCATTTTACACAGTTTATCTTCATAATTTAGAAGAAATAATTCCAATTAATCAATTTGAATTAGTATTCTTTGTAGATAGGTAGAAACAAGTGCTATGGAATTATCCATTTGGATTATTTATTGTGTATATAAATTTTGTACAGCATTTATCAACTATTGTTTCTCGCATTCTCATCGTTTAGAATTTTACTTAGATGTTTTTGAAATGGCTAATGTGTCAACAGAATGAAATTGACATTTTCAAGTGTAACTTGTCACATTTGTTCTTTCAGTGGTAGTATTCTTTCAATGTATTATAGTACATAATTCAGAAACAAGAATACTTAATTAAATATTCACCAAATCATGTCCTCCATACCATGTTATGCACTCCAATGATGGCTGCTTATAATGACCGCTCAATGTTAGAAATCATGTTTCATACCTCTCTCTCTCTCTTCTCTGTCTGTCTGTCTGTCTCTCTCTCTCTCTGATGCATAATAATCACCTGCTTCTGCATAATTGTTGGTTACAATGGTAACAGGATTCACAGTCCAAAATCATGTGTACTGGCCATCAACATGACAGTGCGTACCATAGCCATTGATATGCAGTCATGGGTCTACCAATGATAGGCCAGTCCTCTGAGGAGGTTTGAACCTAGTAACCAATCACATCAGTCGAATGTTCTTTAAACTGAATTAACGATTAGTTGTAAAAAAAGAAAATATATATATATATATGTATATAATTATGGATCTGTCTGAAGAACTAATCAATGTTTCCATGCTTCCATTTGTATTGATAATTTCCTCTTCCAACCAGTGCCCCATGATATTCCAAATAATGTTATACTTACTGTTCTATATATGGGAAAGTACATATAAAAGTTCTCTTGCTGCTTTTTAGTAGTTCATAGTTTCCTCTCGGTATATTTGTGGTATTTTACCATATGAATGATAACAATATAATCCTCAATAAAACTCTTTCTTTCTTTCCATTAGTATTTCATGCATTTTCAATACATACTTGATCAACAATGTTTATTCAGGCAATGCGTAAAACATTTTATAAAATTTTGTTATTAATTTTATAAAGCCATCATCAATATTCATCCACACAAAAGATAATATTACTTTTACACATTTGTACAACAACAATCTTTATACATGTCACAATTGATGAGAGTATTTCAGGCTGTTTTGTTTATAGATTTTCGTTTGAGTTTTGGTCTTCATTTTACAGTTTTAACATCAACTGTTAGGCCTTTAATACATTTTGTGTTTTTTGAGGAATTTTATGCCATTTTAGGCAGTGTTTACTCGATATTTATGTAACTACTAATTTCAAGTTTTTATAACCTGTAATCCCATCCATTACCTCGTTCTCCTACAATTTAAAAAACTACTCTTTACTTTGTTGTGGATTTAGTTTTCCGCATCTAACCACCGTCTTCAAATACCCTCCTACCCTCTCCTTGAAAACATGTAAAATAATCTTAAATATCATAAATCTATCTGCAAATCATTGTTACTAAATTACTTAATAAACTGATATTCACCCTCTGATTGGACATATAAATGTGTTACTGCAATACTGCAACTTTCTATGATCTGTACTGGTTAAGTTTAATATATCTTTATCATTAAATACTGAGTGTCAAACTTAAGTCTTTGAATATTTTGTATTTTCCTCTTTGAACTTCAAAAACTTCTTTAGAATTACTTAGTTTGATGCGATGGTTCTTTTTTGGGAACATGGAAAACATACCGCATATCATTCGATATAATTATAACACATACATGCTCACCAACAATAAGACTACATTATTATTGAGTGCAATTTTTAAATGCAGATATCCTGTTCAGTAAGTATGTGTTGTTTTCTGTGATCTCAGGCAGTGTACTTTTTGTTTTGTTCATTTAACTGTTATGCATCGTTTGAATGGTCACGTGACGTTAAACTCATTACTCATTGATTGGTTGATTGATTGATGCATGGTTATAAACCCATTTCTTATTGGATGGTGTAAGGTGATAAACTCATTTCTGATTGGATGTTTCTGATTACTCTGCTCCAGTTGGATGTTGCTAGGTGATAACATACACATGTGATAATTATCATACCAAAGTCATTCCTGTGTGGGATGTTACAGACCACAATATGAGAATAAAATGCTATTTTTGATTGGTTAATTGTACTGTGAATGAAATGCATTACAAGGAATGCTTACCTCAAATGTTTTGTTGTATGATAATGTATTCAGTCTAAATATTGAATGAAGTGACCGTTACAATTGTCAATAGTTGACCAATTTGATATTTATTAATATTTTGTAATAAAACAAACTTGATATAATACCTTGTTGTTTTTAATTATTTACTAATTATTTGAACTTCTTTTAGTATTAGAAGTATATACTTGTAAAAGTAGAATTAGGAGAGCTTTAATAGAAGAAAATTAAATGGAGAAATTTTAGTAGATAGAAAGTTCTAAAGCTTGTAGTTCTGTATTTTCAATTTGTTGCCTCCTGTTCTCCATATATGTTGGGCTAAAAAAAAATAGAGAAAGAACTATCAGGGTGTTACAAAATTGGCCTAATTGCAGGGCTTGCTTGAGCACTCACCCAAGGTGCTGCGGTCACAGAATCAAACTTCCTCTGTGAACCCATCAATTGGGCTTTTTTCCCATTCCAACCAGTGTCCCACGACTGGTATACCAAAGGTTGTGGTATGTACTATCCTGTCTATGGACAGTACATATAACATATCCCTTGCTGCTTATCGGAAAGAGTACCCTATGCAGCAGGTTTC
This sequence comes from Depressigyra globulus, assembly GCA_032274625.1. Lineage (NCBI taxonomy): Eukaryota > Metazoa > Mollusca > Gastropoda > Neomphalida > Peltospiridae > Depressigyra > Depressigyra globulus. The sequence goes on from JAUUEI010224267.1 coordinate 7,056, forward strand.
TTCTAAAGAGATATGTCAGAATGACCATAGCCAAAAGCTGATGATAATAAAATCAATGTGTTCTAGAGGTGTCGTTAAATAAAACAAACTTTACTTTTTGTCTGCAGACACGAGATACCTACGTAACACCAACAGTTGATAGATATGGCAAATGTTTATTTTTAAAGTGTAGGGTTTTTTTTTCTTCTTTTGATTTCCTAAACGATGTTACACTTCTCAAACAGCACATAAAATATATCATTGTAACAAACAGATGCCAGTTCTGCATCAAAGTATGTTGTACAATGGGCTAGTTTTATGTCTTTAATTGTTTCTATCACATTTTATTGAAATATTTGAGTAACTATTCATGAAAAGAAAAACTAGTCTGACTATACTAATAAAATGAACACAAATACAAATTTATAAGCATTTTGACTTGAGTGATTTTTCACTCACCTTGGTTTTTCAAACACTAAGGTCTGGTTATCTGTTAAGATGTACATCTGTTAAAACTGTACAGTTTTAATGGTTAGGGGAGACTGACAGTTGCAAGCTTTTGTTATGATGGGTGCCAATTGATGTCCAAGGTGTGACCTCATTCAGCCAATCACAACTGGCAAAATTTACTTGCATATTTCTGAGCAGATAAAAGGTATTTAAATCATTCAGTTGTCTTGTTAATATCCACTTAAAGTGACATTCTCTCCTCTCAGAGTGGGTGGGATCTAGCTCAGTCAGTTGGGTGCTCACTCGAGGTGTCGCAGTCGCAGGATCGAACCTCCTTGGTGAACCCATCAATTGGGAATTTGGGCTTTTTTTTCGTTCCAACTGTGCCCCACAACTGGTATACCAAAGGTTGTGGTATGTATTGTCCTGTGTGGGAAAAGATGTCAGAAATATCATGTTTGACATCCAACAGCCAATGATTAAATAAATGTGCTCTAGAAGCGTTGTTAAATATAACAAACTTTACTTTTTTTTCTGTCCTCTCCATCGTCTAACAGCGTTTACCAATACAAAATACAAACACAACAACACGTTTAATAAACTGGTGACTTCCCAAACAACAGATGTTGTTTCGTTTGTCGCCATGTTTTCATATGACTGCACGAGAGATCGCTGGCACCGTCCCATTCGCAAAGCACGACTGCCGAATAGCGATAATTCTCATGACCTAAATAGGTCAGGCGACTCGATTCAAATCAAAGAGTGCGGCATCATGAAAACAAAAGTAAACCTGGAGATCTGTTTTAAATGATTAAATGATTAAATAATAAAAAATATTCTAGATAATGTCCCTTTAATGTTGTGCTTATATCCAATTAAAGTCCTGGAGAGTGGTTAATTGTTCGTTGTTACTGAGAGAGAAGATGATGTGGCCTCATACCTACCCAATCAATGTGCCCTTAAGACACTTTAATTGGATATAATCACAACATTGTGAAAACTTGAGCCAGTACTGGGACAGGGATGCGAACTCATTACCTACCAGCCTTATGGCTGAAAGCTTCGACATTACACCCCAACCCACCCATATCCGACAGTGCAGCTTTAAATTAAAGTTTTACCTAAAGTAGATGTGAATTTTGGAGTTATTTCCCTTAGCATAATCTTCATTAAAAGAACACTTTTCAATCGTTAAACAAGTCACAAGATTTGGGAAGATGCAACAATTTTCACAATGATTCCTTGGTATATAGTCAAACACTACGTGTACAAACACTGCAAGTTTACATCAGGGACGGCCATATTGCTACTCTTTACGCTCGTTTTCTACAGGTTTGTATTTGGTGACCGTGAAGCTTAACGAAGCGCCAGATGTAAACTGTCCCATGTACAGATGTAAACAAATCGTACAGAATTGTTTTATTTTCACTTTTATGTTCTGTTACTGGTAGCAAATGTCAACAGGATTGATCGCAACGTCGTCAAAATCTCTGTCTTCACCCCGCCCCAATTACTTTGTCTTTATTTGCCCATCTTTTATCTACATTTAGAATTTGTTATTTAACATTTTGCCTAAGAACATCCCTATGAATTTTTGTCACTCATAAAAATCATTTTTTATAATGATAATTATTCATTTTTATCATATTTTCACAACTCTTTATTTATTTATTGGTTTTATTTAAACCATTGAATTTGTAATTGATGTGGATCATCTAATGTTGTAGGCCTACATATACCATTGTTGGACACCCTATAGCCTATATGTTTTTCATTAATTTTTATCAACTATTTCAATCCACAAAATCTGTATATCCTCAAAACATCATGAACCGGGCTGTTAACAGGGAATGGCGTCTACAGAGGCACATTGTAAGTCTACAGAGTCTTTTGTAGATTGATGAAAAGAATGCAGTAGTCAACTTTCCACTGTTACCCCGTATGTGGTATATTGCTAAGTGCATAAACCAGTCTATACACAGCATCGCCTTAAGGTCTATACTTTAACGTAGCAAATCTGTTTGTGCCATTTATATAATGTTGGCACTGGTTGTAAAGTTTAAAGTGGGTGTCGTGTTCACTGAATTCGCTTTTTTTCTTCTCATTTTTGTAAGGTTTTACTTTCTTCAACAACAAAATATTCATCTGTCAAGGTATACAGGTGCACACATTTGTTAAAACGGAACGTATGTAAATAGACTTCTTCCAGGAATAGACGGAGTCACAAGGTTTAGCGATATTGTTGTCACACATTTTCAATATAATAAGCTGGAAATTAAAATATAATCAAAGCAATATGCTTTATCTACAAAAATACACTACATTGCACATGTCATTTTACCCTGAAAACAAATTATTGGTAATCTTAGTTACAAACATTGTACTGTCCATTTTATAGTAGGCTATTGCAAGGTCAAAATTTCATATTGTATTTTTAATGACATCTACTTTTAATTTTGCATCAATAAAGATGATCACACAAGAAAATTGCTAATATGTTTATCATCCTTTCACGGAAATCCAATATGTGGCCACTTATTATATAATTTTATAAATGTATTGACAGTGACATCTGATGATTGGAAATGTTTAATTTTGCATTGTAAAGTTGTGTGTGTGTTTGTTTCAGTTATGTCAAAGTGTTCCTGTTTGCGTGGGCCTTCATTCTTGGCATGGTCATCTCATACTTTCTCGTCAGGTAAACAAGCTTTCTTTTACCACCTAAACAGTGCCCCATGATTGGTATATCAAAGACCGTAGAAGTAATAAAAATAATTAAAAAAGAAAAGAAAAGTAGAATAATTATTATACAGGGGGGGATCATTAATGTGAGAATTTAATTTCCATGCAAAGAGTTGCAAATTACGTAATAGCTAACGGTATTGACCAAAACAAGAAAAAGTTGTAAATTGTTTATTGTATAAACTTCAAACTATGTTATGTATAGAACAGAAGTGGGCTTTTTTGTGGCAGTAGGTTCTGCTCATTCTAGAATTAGTGTTGCTGGGAACAATTTATATTTTGTGTTTATGGAATTCTTTGGAAAAACAGTGGTACATTTGTATATCATCATTTTTAATCTTTATATGATACGATACTTCTTTTAAATGTTTGTAGCTTTTCATTTTTAAAAATATTTGTATTATAGTTGTGTATATTTCCTGTAATTGTTTTTCATTGGTTATTTTCAGCCCAACCACACTTGTACCGAATCTCCTGCCAATGTACCGATACGAAAAAAAAGTTAGTTAATATCTTAATCAATACAATTAGCAAATTAACCCATTTTTAATTTATTATTATTATTGTTATTATTATTTTTTAGTAAAAACAATTATATTTGAAACCAAAACATTTATAGGATAATCATTCTGCTCTGATCTAGACTTGTTTTTTGTGTTTTCTTCATTTACAAGGTTCTCACTGGACTTTCTCCTTTGGGGGTCATTTGAGCTTTTTTGAGACATTTTGGAAGTCCCATAATATGATTTTAAGTTAAAAGTTTAAGTTGATGTCCAAGTTGCATGATTCAAAAGACATTTTTTCGGGGGTCAGTGAGATCACTGATTCAGTACTACTAAAACAAATAATTTCATTAAAATTGCTGATCTGAGATAAAAGTGATAATAAATAGTTTGACCTAATTTCATGTTTAACATTTGTTTAGCACCACTGTCCACCTATCCACCTTGGTTAGTCGTATTGACCGGGCACTGATCTGCGATCGATCACAGAAGTTAATTTTACTAAACCACATATCAACATCCAGTTGATTAATTTATTGTTAAACTATCAATGTGTTCATGGGGGTCAGGATCTAGCCCAGTCGGTTAAGTGCTTGACTGGTGTGCATGTGATGCAGGATCGAAGCTTTGCGCAGGTCCCATTCCAATCGGTGCCCCACAACTGGTATATTATAGACTGTGATATGTACTTTTTTTAAGGGTGTAGAATCTAGCTCTGTCGATTGAGCGCTCGCCTGAGGTGCCGTGATCGCAGGATCGAACCTCGTTGGTGAACCCATCAATTGGGCTTTCCGAAGGCTATGGTATGTACTATCCTGTCTATGGGAAAGTACATATAAAAGATAAATCAATGTGCTCTAGTGGTGTCATGAAACAAAAGCAACTTAACTTTTCGGGGTGACCAACTTTCCAGAATTTTCCATTTTTGGTCCTATTTCCTGAATTCATACTAAATATCCAGATTTTATTTTTCAAATTCACTATAAATTATAATAATTATTTTTCAGCCAACCTATTCATATTATCCGGTACCTATACATTCTGGGCATGATATATTTTTCATTTTTAGTATGAACAGTCATATTATGGTATACCGTTGTCCGTATGTCTGTCTGTCTGTCCATCCGTTAACTATGTGTGTGCAATAAAACAAATTAAATTACCAATTTAGGGAGTCTTCGTTTAGAATACGGTGATATGTTCTTCTCTATTACAGTTTTAGAACTTAGTGTGCTTTTTTTTTACTTGATGAAAAATTGATTTGTTTCAGTCTTCCATTCTCGACAACGAGTTGACACTGCTGAAATCAGTCTGTACGGTTTGTGGACAGAGAAGATGTCCACGACACAGGTCTGTCTGTACATGTGTATGTCTGTCCATCTTTCTGTATGTTTGTGAACATCTGTCTATCTGAAATTTAGCCCACCTGATGCGTGGTCAGTCTATGATCGATCCCCGTCAGCTAGCTTTTGGAGTTTTTCTTGACTTAACTAAATGTGTGATTTTGTTTAAAAAATTTTTATATATATATATATGTGTGTCATTCTGTCTATGGGTGTCTATCTGAAATGATTGCCTGTTTCGGCATCTGTCTATGTGTCAGTCTGTATTGTTTATTAAAGGAGAAGATAGTAATGACTGATTCATGCATGGATCAGAGGAAAGATGGAGGTGTCGGAAAGTCCACTGCCCCCTCCCTCTGCTATTCAACCATTTTTATTCCTCAGGAATTTTTGGCGTAACAACCCCCCACACACACATACACACAATCCATCACTTTCAACTTTCATTCATTCATTCGTTCCGACTTAAATTCCTCCTTTTAGATTAAACCCAGTTTGTCTTCGATTTCAGACTCAACACGGTTTATCAATATGGCTGCGTCCATGGTGGCCATCATATTTGTTTCATCACTATGGACCAGCTTTTTCTTGCGAAGAATCGTCTTGTCTCAAATTAAAAAAAAATATTTCAGCCTTTTTCATGAAGTACTTTCATTCCTGATCTTTTTTTTCAATGTTAGATATATTCACCAAAGAAGAGATATGGGTATGCTTGTGTCTGAGTTGAGTGTCTGCAGACTGCTCGTTCACATTATGTATTTATTATATAGGGGTTTCCGCAGCATCAGGGCACAATATTTCACGTGAACAATCATTCTGTTTGCGAGTCGGTCACACAAAATTAAATTCATGCGAACTGCCAGTTGATTACGTGGTAAAAATTAACGTTCTAAAATTAAAACTCAGCAAAGTCTTCTATTTAGTCCTATGATGGCCTTATTCAGTTTAACAAGTATTTAAGAAACTTTTTTTTATAAAATGTTAGCCAATGTAATTTGTTCAACTTTATGTACGCGCTAAAAAATATTTGTTAAAATGTAAGTTCAGTGGAACTTAGAGGTAACCGAGTAGGTAACCCATTGATTATGTAGACTTAATTCACATAACTGAACGATAGGTTACCTAGGTAACAAACCAGGTGAACCGATTTTCGGTTACCTCAAATTTTGAAATATTGTCCCATGCAGAATTGTTTTTAAGGTGCTTACATTTAAAATAAAATTGCCAAATAAGTAAATTCACATTCTGACATTCTGACAATTGACACTTTGTGTTTCTCAATATTTAAACCTGCTAATGTATGTAAAGACTGTCAAAGCCACAGAAAAATAAGAGGAAAGCTTTTTTTTTGTTGTTTAACGACGCACTCAACACATTTTAATTTACAAATGTAAATACTGTTATATTGGCGTCGGACGTATGATTACGTCAAGAAAAAACCCAGTGGTAGCTGACGGGGATAGATCCTAGACCGACCGCACATCAGGCGGGCACTGTACCACTGGGCTATGGCGCCCGCTAAGAGGAAAGATACATCTCTCTCCATATATCTATATTTATGATAATAGATATCCAAGATTCTCACTTACTCCATTGAGGTCATTTGAGTTTTTTTTGTGAAATTTAGGGAGTCCCATAATAGGATTTATGTTAAAATAATAACTGACTGAAAATTAAGCTAATTGATACTGTGTTGAGTTAAAAGGTTAACCCAGATGTGAAGGTGCTTACTTGATAAGGAAAGGCAGCAGAGGCCTATTGGGTTATGGCTCTGGGGAAAGTTCTCTTATTGACTGAGACGTGACAAAATTGTGTATTAAAAAGAAAGCTCAGTTTAGTGCATTAAATGTACCATGTTAAGTTTGTAGCCATTTTAATATGTTTTCTGCTAGTATAATTCTTAAAATTAGAATTTATTTAAATTTTCCTGTTTAGAATATGAATACATTGTTTATTATGTACATTCATTGCATTTCTGACCCTCCTAATATTATGCATGTACTGTGTCTTAAGATGGATTTCGGGGACGGGATCTAGCTCAGTCGGTTGAGCGCTCGCTCGAGGTGCCGCGGTCGCAGGATCGAACCTCCTCGGTGAACCCATC
>JAUUEI010228706.1:0-14051 GCA_032274625.1 Depressigyra globulus
AAAGTCAATCTTGTGGGCAAGCCTGGTCAGCATATCTATGGGAAAGATATCATCTTGGAGTTGATCCGTATCTTGGGCGTGGATGGTGCTCTTTATAAGGCGATCGAGTTTGTCGGTGAGGGCGTACAGCACCTAGGTATGGCGGATCGTTTCTCTATGTGTAACATGGCGATAGAGGCAGGTGCCAAGAGTGGTATCTTTGCTGTAGATGAGATTGCACAGGCGTATCTCGATGAGAGAGCAGAGGCCAATGCCGGGCTGAGATCGGAGCCTAAGCTTCATGTCTCTGATGCAGACGCAACCTATTGTCAAGAGATTACGATCGATATGGCGGCACTCTCTCCCGTGATTGCCTATCCATTCCTGCCAAGCAATGGCAAGCCTGTAGAGCAGGCAGTCTCTGATGATATTAAAATCGATCAGGTGATGATCGGCTCTTGCACCAACGGGCGTATTGAAGATCTGCGTATCGCTGCAGCGATCATGAAGGGGCAGAGAGTGGCACGCCACACCCGTATGATCGTGACACCGGCTACGCAGAAGATCTTTCTACAAGCACAGCACGAGGGGCTGATGGATATCCTTATCGAGGCAGGTGCGGTAGTCTCCAACCCTACCTGCGGCGCATGCTTGGGCGGCTATATGGGTATTCTCGGTGATGGGGAGCGTTGTGTCGCGACGACTAATCGTAACTTTGTCGGACGCATGGGGGCAAGAACCTCCGAGATCTATCTTGCCAACTCCGCAGTGGCAGCGGCTTCTGCTATCGCCGGAAGGATTGTAGACCCTAGAGCATAGATGATATCGTCCGGTAGCCCCCAGCTATCGGATTTTAATATTGGCATTTCTTCTTTTATTTTTCTTTTCCAAATGACCTTCCCTAGATGACAAAAAGTAGTTAATATGGTGCACAAAATAGATAAAATAGCAATAAATATTAGAAAATATTAGAAATAGGCACTATTTTGACTTTTTTTGGCTATAATCAATGCAAAGTAGCATTTTTATATATAGAAGAAGAGGGTATGGGGAAAATACTAAAGATTTTTTTACTGTTGTTAAGTATGGTGACCTCTATCCTTGATGCCAAAGGTACTGCAGCAGGTACAGCAATCCAAAATAGAGCAGAGATTGGCTATCAGGTAGGGGGGATAGATCAAAATTTGACCAGCAATATAGATCATTTTTTGGTTGACCAGATCATCGACTTGGATATCACGTGGCAAGATGCCAGCCCTGTAGAGGTAAGCGCGGGTGAGCAGGATAGGGTATTGACTTTTGTGCTGAGTAATCTGGGCAACGGAGATGACAATGCCACCCTTACCTATGAGCATAACAGTAGCAGTCACTTCCTTCCTGAAAATGCACAGCTCTTTCAAGACAGCAACGCCAATGGCATTTTTGAGCCAGGGGTAGATATACTGATAGGGGATATCACGCTTGCTGCCGATACCAATGCGACACTCTTTATCGTAGCTGATATACCGGACGGTAACCATACAGGTGGTGATCTCTCACGCGATGGCATCAAAGCAGATTCTCAGAATAGTGCCACTGCAGGGGTGGATAACCCCGATGCTGTGGATGTGGTGGTGCGATCTGGCAGCGATATCGCAGAGGGGATGTATGTGATCCGTGACTATTGGCTGGCATCTCACAAGTCTGCTGTCGTAGGCAGTGATGACAACCAAACCCATACAGGTACGATCATCACCTATACGATTGATCTGTCCATCGGCGGCAATGCAACAGGCAGGAGTATTGATCATCTAATGCTGGTAGACGGCATACCTAGTGGTACGATATACCAAGCCGGCTCTTTGAAACTCAATGGTGCCTCATTGAGCGATGCAGTAGACGGCGACAGAGGCGACTATGCTGGCAACGAGGTGCATGTGGATGTAGGCTCGCTTAGCGGCATGGTTCATCAGACAGTGACCTTTGATGTGCAGGTACAGTAGTTTATTTCAAAAAAAAGGACAATAATGATCAAAAAAACAGTTTCGATTTTAGCAGCTTCTCTCCTGCTGACCATGAATGTGGAAGCAGAGCAGAAGCCGTCAGTCAGTATGGAGACACACTCCTACCAGTTGATAGTGGTCAAGGACAAGAAGGGCAAGATCGTCAAAGACAAAAAAGGCAAGCCCGTCAAAAGATGGCTCAAGGCTAGCAAGGTAGTACCTGGCACGATTGTCAAGTACATCGATACCATTACCAATGAGGGCGAGGAGGCGATCAAGGATGCGAAGATCGCCAACCCGATCAATGAAAACCTGATCTTTGTCGAGGGCTCTGCTACTTCCAAGGCAAAGTTCTCTGTGACCTATTCGGTAGATGGAGGCAAGCATTATGCTCTGCCCGAGAAACTTTTTGTCATCGGCAAGGACAAGAAAAAGCATCCTGCCCAAGCCAAAGATTATAATGCGATCCAGTTCAGCGTGGATGAGGTGCCTGCACACAGCAAGGTCGATGTGTCATTCAAGGTAAAGCTAAAGTAGGGGTACTCCCCTGTGGGTACCCAAGATGGTCTTCGTGGTACCTGATGAAACAGGAGTGATGAGGTGGGTTATCCGACCCTATGGGAAAAGGTTTTTAGAAGCCCTTTCCCATAGGGTTCATGGACTCTGTGTAGGTTTGGTTTTGTTGCACTTGTGCATCAGGATCAAGCCTACGAAATGGTCATAGCGGTGTTTGCCAAGGCAGATAAGCAAGATAAAAGAGGTACGAGTCTCCCCATCATGGGGGTGATGGGAAGCAAGCCTCGGAAAATAAGGAGTGAACAATGAAAAAGATTTTAGTGATGGCATCGATGATGCTGTTAGGAAGTAGTGGTGCGTGGGCATTGGGAACAAAGTCGGCTACAATTATAAGTAACTATGCAACATTGAGTTATGGTGCAGGTGGAGTTTCTCAGCCGGATGTAAACTCAACAACAGATACTTTTTTGGTGGATAAAAAAATTGACATGGTTTTATTAACAACTGATACGGACCAACTAGATGTAACTCCGGGTCAGCAAGATCGTATTACAAACTACGCTTTCCAAAATGAAGGAAACTCTGACCAGAACTTTACTTTTTCTGCTGTAAACCTAGCAAATGGAGGCGAAGCAGACTACAATACTGTTGCCGATAATGAGGACGTATCCAATATTGAAGTGCAATGTACATATGGCGGCACTACGTATGGTTGGGCAGCATCTGTCTCTGTAGGTGTGGCAGAGGATGACAATATAACTTGTCAAGTGAGAGCAGATATCCCACCTGCACCAACAGGAGCAGATGGAGACGTAATGAATATTCGATTGACAGCTATAGCTGTTGAGGATGATGGATCTCGTGAATCAGAAGATACCAACCAAGATGCACAGATGAGCGAGGATAATGTTTTTGCTGATGGCGAGACAGATTCTACACTCGGCGATAACGATGCAAGCAAAGGAGATGTTGCTGGTGATGGTGAAGAAGTAGCAAATAGTGGTTATGTAATCCAGACCCCAATATTAACGGCAACTAAAACCTCTTGTGTAATCAGTGATCCTGTAAATGCCGGAAACAATCCTAAGCGTATCCCCGGAGCAGTGATTCGGTACATGATTGATATCAAAAACACCGGTAGTGGTTCGGTTACCGATCTGAATATTTCGGATAATATAGATGTAGCCAATTTGGACTATAACTCAATCGCAACAACCGACAATGTCCATACGGATGCAGGTGATACTGCCTGTGATTGTGCTGGCCAGGCAAATGGAACACAATCAACAGTAGGCAATACTGGCGCCACACCTGAAGTGAAGTTTGAAGGTATTGATGTGACCGCCCCAACAGTACCGGCAACAGAGAATCATACCTGTGTTTCGTTTGAGGTAGAAATCAACTAAACCGTCGCATTCAACGAATGCGACCTACATACGAGAGCAGATAGAACATGAGATGATTTTGACTTGTCATCCTGAACTCGATTCAGAATCCACGGTTTGACTAGCCGTTCGGCTAGATGGATTGTGGATTCCGTGCCAAGCACGGAATGACAGAACAAAAGAGCAGAAATCGGTGTCGCAGCAGATGCGACCTATACAAGATAACCAAACCTATGAAAGGAGAAACAGCGATATGAACAGACTATGCAAACGCATCCTGCTACTGTTACTGTTTTTGCTTTCATCGGTTTATGGGGCACAGGTAGGGGACATCCTCTCCAATACAGCGGAGGTAGCATACCAGATAGGTGGTATGGACAAAAACAGTAGCACCAATGAAGTGAATCTCACAGTTGTCCAGACTCCTGCAACGATCGAGTTTTTACAGGTTGATCCACGAGGGGGAGACGAGATACTCAACCCTACTACCTATGAGGGGAGCGGGGGAGCAGTATCGGTCTCACCGGCAACACTTCCTGACGGCACCGTTATACCTACACCTTCTACTATCCAAGCTATAGATACAGGACAGTATGGGCAGCAGGATCTCGTCATCATCAGGGTGGTGGATCTGGATCAAAACAGACATGCAGGTATCCAAGACAGGATCGATGTCAATGTCACCAACCCACGCACAGGAGAGATCGAGACACTGCATCTGCTGGAGACGGGACCGAACACGGGTGTCTTTGTGGGGTATCTGCACACGGAGCCGTGCAACAGTAGTGCAACAGTGAGGAGAGCCAAAGTTTTTGCCGCAGGAGGAAGTAGTACTGCGCGCAACGGTGCGATCTGTGTCATAGGAGGCGACAGGATAGAGGCAACCTATGTAGACAATGGCACTGTCAGACATATAGAGGTCGAGGCGGTGATCATGGAGGAGAGGTTCAAGCTCCTCACCAGCAAAACGCAGTCCAAAGACAGCGCGGGTATCGGTGAGTTTGTCAAGTATAGTGTCACTGTAGAAAATATCAGTGATCAACTACTCAGCAATGTACTGATAGAAGACAGGCTCCCCGAAGGAGTGAAGTATCAGGATGGTAGCTTCAAAGTCAATGGGGTCAAACGTGTAGGAACCCTTTCTGCAGATGGTAGAACTATCAGCTACAGTGAGCCCTCTTTGAGTCCGAGAACCTCTGTGGAGATCAGTTATGTGGTCTTGATCACTGCTGGGATCATCCATGGTGAAGCGACCAACCGCGCCTGGGCAAGTGCTGCACTTGGAGGAAAGTCCAATGTGGCTACCACTACGCTGAAGGTCAAAGAGGAGCTTTATCGATCCAAAGGCTTCATCCTTGGACAGATCTATGACGCCAATATAACATGTAAAGCTGATAAAGCATCCCCCAAAGGAAAAGAGGCAGTGGTGGCTGCTTCTTCCGTGCTCCCTGTCGAAGGAGAGGGCAGTAAGCCTCAAGGCTGTGGGGTTGAAGGGGTCAAGCTCTATATGGAAGATGGACGGTTTGTGGTAACGGACAAAGAGGGCAAATACCACTTTGCGGACGTGGCAAACGGTACCCATGTGGTGCAGATGGATGAGGAGAGTTTCAAAGGGCGTTACAAACTGGCACAGTGTCGTAACAACACACGCTTTGCAGGCTCCTCCAGATCGCAATTTGTCGATCTCTACCATGGAGAGCTGGCACGGGTAGACTTCTGTCTGGAGCGATTGCCCGGAGTGACTGGCAAGGCGGAGCTCTCACTAAGTATCAGGAAAAAGAGCAACACAGAGATAGAACTGACTATCTCTATAGGTGAAAACATGCACTTGGTCGACCCGGAGGTCTTCCTGGCACTCTCTGAGGGGTTAGAGTATGTCAAGGACTCTGTCAGTCACCACATCGAGCCAAAACGCAGTGAAGAGATGCTGATGGTCAAACTGGGTGAGAGTCGAAAAGTTACCTTGACGCTCAAGACTCTCGAGGGTGCCAACCCGGACAAGGAGATTAGGGGGATCCTCTACTTTGATACGCAGCTGACCAAAAACCAGAGAAGCGATATCGCCCAAGTGATGTTCTCTACGGATCGTGGTATGAAAGGGGTGATTTCGCAGATAGTGCAGGCAGAGGATCGTGTATCTCTCAGCGCTGTAGGCGGGAAAACACCGAGCGAGGCGGGAGACTATAACTGGACCAAAGCTACCCACCAAATCGCCATGCCAAAGTATACCCCAGATGAGGTAGATGCACTAGGCAAAAGCCCTCAGATCGTCTGGCCACCTAAAGGCTGGGTACCTGACATCCCTTCTACCAGAGTGGCGATCCTCTACCCTAAGGGGACTACTGTAGAGCTTAGGCTCAATGGTTCCAAAGTGAGTATGCTCAACTACGAAGGTATCTTTAGAAGTAGTGACAGGCAGATGAACATCATGCACTATAAAGGGGTGGATCTTAGGGAGCAAGGAAATACCTTTGTCGCAACGATCAAGCAAAATGGCAGAGTGATCAAATGTGTAAGCAGAAAGGTATTTGTAGAGAGCAGAACTCCCAAGCATATAGCGTTTCTCCCTGCATACTCCTATCTGGTGGCGGATGGGAAACATACCCCGATTATCGCTATACGTATGATCGGACCATCGGGACATCCGCTCCGTGGTGGTATGGTAGGCAGCTTTACCACTGACAGTAGACATGCTCCCAAAGTGATGAGTAACGGCAAAGGGCAGTATAAGATCGACTCCCAAGGTATCGCCTATATCCCACTGGAGCCTACTGCGATCGCTGGAGAAGCAACACTGCATTTTAAGCTCTTTGGTGACGAGACAGAGACAGTCACCGTCAGGCTCAAGCCACATCTGAGAGACTGGATACTGGTAGGATTTGCCGAGGGAACGGTCGGATACAATACACTACATGGCAACAAGGAATCACTGGGGCACAAAGGGGTCAATGACAAGTGGTACCATAAAGGCAGGGTTGCTTTCTTTGCCAAAGGACGCATCAAGGGTAAATGGTTGATGACTATGGCGTATGACAGCGGCAGAGGTAAAAATGATAGAAAACTCTTTGATAAGATCGACCCCGATGCCTACTATACCCTCTACAATGATGCCACTACCCAGGGTAGTGAAGCACCAAGTAGAAAAAAGCTCTATCTCAAGCTGGAGAGAGATGCCTTCTCACTTCTGTTTGGAGACTACAATACGGGTCTGAGCCAAACAGATCTGGCAAGCTACAGCCGTGACTTTACAGGGCTCAAGAGTGAGTACCATGGTAAAAATGTAGAGGCAACACTCTTTGTAGCAGAGACAGAAGAGCTCTTCTATCGAGAGGAGCATAGAGGGGATGGTACACGCGGATACTACCAGCTGGGGCAGCATCCGATCATAGAGGGCTCAGAGAAGATCACCATAGAGGTCAGAGACCAGCACAGAGAAGAGATCATTATAGAGACGCACGAGCTACAGCGGTACCGTGACTATGATATCGACTATGATAAAGGGACACTCTATTTCAAAGACCCGATATACAGTACGGACAGAGCGTTCAACCCGCGCTATATCGTAGTCAAATATGAAGTAGAGGGTGACGGACAGGATCACTATACCTATGGAGGTAGAGTCAGCGTCAAAAGCAGTAATGGCAAGTATGAAGCGGGTGCTACCTATATCAATGAAGAGACCGGAGCTGGGGATAATAGACTCTATGGGGTGGATGCAAAAGCAAAACTGACAGATAAGCTTACGCTGGAAGCAGAGTATGCCAAGACAAAGAGTGGTCTAGACGGCAACACCACAGAAGGTGAAGCAGTGAAGGTCACACTGGAGTATAAAGATGATAACCTGAGTGCAAGAGCGTATTATCGCAAGCAGGATGCTGCTTTTGGTCTGGGGCAGCTCTCTAGCTCACTCTCTGCGACAAGAAAGATCGGGGTGGATGCATCCAAGAAACTCTCTGACAAATGGACTGTAGCGGGCACCCTCTATCAAAATAGAAACTATGATGGTAATGGCACCGCAACAGATGAAAATGTACTGGAAGTGACAGCAAACTTCAAAGAGAAGCTATGGAATGGTACCTTTGGTTATCGGTATGCAGACAATACAGAGACAAAAGCAACCCACCAGATCACCGCCAAGATTGGACGAGACTTTATGGAGGGCAATCTCTCTGTATGGGTATCGCATGATCAAAGTCTTGGGAGCAATGAAGACAAGGAATTTCCGACCAAAACAGCACTAGGAGTTGACTATAAGTATGATACCAATACCACGCTGTTTGCCCAACTAGAGAGAAGAGACAGCAGTGATGGTGTCTCCTGGCACTCCAGAGCAGGGGTAAGCTATGATGCGTGGAAAGATGGCAAGATCACCTACAGTAGACTCTACGACTCAGGTAAGGATGGTACGCAGATCTATGACACGATGGGATTGACCAGAACGCTGATCTTTAAAGAGAAGTGGAAAGTGAGTCTGGGATATGAAAAGGGGATCGCTTGGGACGACAACAGCAGTACCAACAAAGACTTTGATGCATGTAATGTGGGCGTAAATTATGCAGGAGAGAAGTACAGTTCAGACCTTTCTGTAGGATATAGAAACAGTGATACAGAAGAGAAGATCAATCTGGATGCCGGTGTCTATATCAAGCAGAGTGATGCAATGGGACTTGCCTTTGCCGTGGGATACCATAAAAAATGGGATGATGATACTGAGAATCGTAAAGCAGATGTCAAGCTCGCCTTTGTGTATCGCCCTCTAGAGACCAACTGGATTCTCATGGAGAAACTGGACTTCATCGATCAGTACACCAAGACAAAAACAGATGAGACCCAGACCAGAAAGCTGATCAATAACCTGCATCTCAACTGGCAGCCGAACAAGAAATGGGAGCTTGGACTCCATTATGGACTCAAGCATGTGATCGACGATATTGATGAGGTAGCGTATACCAGTTGGACAGACCTCATAGGACTCAATGCACGCTATGATATCAATGAGAAATGGTCAGTGGGGCTACAGGGCAGCATGCTCCACTCCTATACAGGAAATAATATAGATTATGGGTTTGGACTTTTTGTCGACATGACCCCTTGGGAAAATGCTGAACTGACACTGGGATACAATATCGAAGGCTTTGATGACGACGACTTCTCACAGCAGAACTACTACCATGAAGGCCCCTATATCAGACTCAGAATGAAGTTTGATCAAGAGAGCATCAAGAGTTTGGTGAAGGGAGTGGTGAAGTGAAAAAAGTCATTCTATACATTTTCTTTCTTAGCGGTATCTCCAAAGCAGACTTGACGTATTTGGCTCAAAGTGTCGGCCCGAGTTTAAGTGGTAGTAGTCAAGGATTTGAAACGGTTAATACAGCTTACAGTCAAGACTACCAACGGTCCAGTCTGCCGCTAGACGATTCTCTCGATGAGCATGTGCCGATTGGTTTTTCCTTTCCGTTTAATGGCAATAATTATACCGAGCTAATCATTTCCTCAAACGGAGTGATCTATTTTCGCTCGGGAGGGGCATTTTCTAACGATACAGAACGCTCTACGGCTGCGCATTATGCCAATACTCAGTTAAGTGATAACAGCGGCTCAAATCGTGCGTTGCCGAACGCTTTGTACCCCTATTGGGATGACTTGAACCCAAATCAAGGCGGAGGTATCAAATACGGCAATAAAGGATCGGGGGACGGTGAACACTTTGTTGTTTCATGGGAAGGAGTTCCCCACTATAACAACTCGGGAAGCTATTCGTTTCAGGTTGCTCTCTATAAAGACGGTACGATTATTTTCCGATACGATAAAAACAGCGATGCTGATGGTAATTCACGCGATGGAGCTACAATAGGTGTAAAAGAAGACTCTTCTTACTATATCCAGTATTCTTATAACGACGGTATCGACCAGGAAAGAGATGTCGTGTACCGTCCATATAGACATTTGTCGCCCATTACCCCGCTCTGTCCTGTTCCCGTACACCAAATAGAAATGAGCACATACGATAACGGGTCGTCTCATCCGAGGGATGAATATCTCTTTAGGCAACTAAGAATCGATAATACCACTTTGAATGGGAACGGCTACCAAGACCAGATTAATGGTAGCGGAAATCCTTATGATAGCAATAACGATTACTATTGGAGCAGATTCAGCGGGTATATTTATCTCCCCGAGAGTGGGGTTTATCGCTTTGGTGTTGATGGGGACGATGCTGTTGAAATTTACCTAGACGATCAGCTGATTACAGGGTGGTATGGTGGGCATGGACGCCACAATCATGAAGAGTATGTCATCAATGTAGATGTCCAGTCTGGATGGCACAAACTAGAGTTCAACCAAGAAGAACGAAGTGGAGGAGACAATTACTATCTGTATTGGCAGCGTCCCGGCGGAAGTATGGAGATTATCCCATCATCTCGTTTCTATCATTGCGAGCCCACAATTACCAAAGCCTCCTGTGTTATCAACGATCCTGTCAACAATACCACCAACCCAAAACGGATCCCCGGAGCGACAATCCGCTATGCTGTTGAGGTGGAGTATCATGGAGGGATTATTCTGGATGATGTCATAGCTGAGGATGATCTCGGTGCGGAGTTTGACACCTCCACCATCACCAATCTCAAAATCGACGGGAGTCACGGTTGCAACTGTCTCTCGCCGACGGCGCCGGGAGCCAACGGGAGCAACGGTGGCGTCAGCGGCAACACGGTTACCCTCGATTTCGATACCGTTGCTGCCGGGGCGACCGAGTGCGGATACTTCGAGGTGCAGATACAGTGAAACGAGAAAAAACTTTTTTGATTTTGTTTCTACTTCTCTTTTTTGTTGTCAAAGCAAACGCATGGAAGATGGAAGCAGATAAAATAACTGTTGATAGTACCAATGGAGACACCATTACCCATATTGCATTTCGTCAAATATATGATGCTGTACCCTTAGTATTCGTCTTGACGACAGACCAAGGAGGCGATCCTGCTGCATTGCGTGTCAATAATGTTACCACTACGGGGTTTGATATCTATAGTGTTGAGCCTGATGGTATGGATGGGCCACATGCACGTATGACCTCTGTCCCGTATATCGCTATTGAGCCGGGTATACATCAGTTTCCGGATGGGACACAGATCACAGCAGGAACCGTGGATAGTACAAGTTTTCAGTCTAAACTTATCGTGGGTTCTTCTTGGCGTAATGTGGGGCTGAGTGGTTTTGCAACGACGCCTATAGTGTTAGGGCAGATACAGACACGGGTCAATGAACGAACAGATCAGCCTGTGCCTGATGCAGTATCGCAACCATGGATAACAGCTTCCATTGCCAATGTTTCCAGTAGTAGTTTTGATATTGCTCTTGGAAGAGCAGAGACAACATCGGGTACACTGACCAGCAACGAAATGATAGCCTACCTGGCCATGGACAGTGGACTGAATGGGGGCAATCACTATTTTGGATCTAACAGTGGCGATAGAATAGAATACGAGACAATCCGTTCAAATGATTCTATCCGAGGATGGGACAACTCTTCAACAGGGTATACAATCAATTTTTCCAAAACATATAGTGATCCAATCGTGGCAGCAACGATCAACACAAGGGATGGCGTAGATGGTGGATGGCTAAGGCGTAGAGAGATAGCGGATGACAATATCAAGCTGGTTGTGGATGAAGACAAGGCAAATGATTCGGAGAGAAGCCATACTACAGAGAGGGCAGGTGTTGTTCTTTTTTCTGAGCCGTTTGATGCTGTATTTGATTATACTCCCAAAGCATCGATGATCATCAATGAGATTCTTTACAATGAAGATGGGGGGAGTTCCGGAGATGAGTTTGTAGAGCTTTATGTGACAGCAGGAGGAGAGATAGGCGGCTATCTTCTCTCTGATCAGGACAATAAATTTTTTCGATTTCCTTCTCAGGTTGTAGCAGCAGGAGAGTATGTGGTCTATCATAAAAACAGCGGAGTAGATGATACGATAGGCCCTGTGTATCATTTTTATCGTAATGCTACCAATTACCCGTTGTTGGCGAATGGAGGAGACGATGTGGTACTGCTTAAGCCGAACCAAGATGTGACTGTTCTTCGGGATGATCAGGTTTTCAATGCGACACCTGTTGATTATGTATCGTGGGGTAGTGGATGGGATGATCTGCCTGTGACCAGCATGCAGGGAGTCACTCTGTCTTGGGACAATAGTGAAAACAACCGCGTGGATAGCGAAGGAGATGGAGAAAGTATCGCACTTACACCCAATGCAACAGATACTCATACGTCAACATGCTGGGAGGTTTCCGGTACAACTGTGGCAGGAGAGAAAGCAACAAACTGTGCAAACTATGTGCCTACCAGAGATACAAATCCAGATGCAGATAATGCTGATTCGATGGGTGAAAACAATACCGCTATGCCCAATATGTCTATCAGTAAAGTATCTATAGTGATACATGATCCGGTGAACAATGCCGCCAACCCCAAGCGCATACCCGGAGCGACGATTCGGTATTGTTTTACAGTAGACAACACCGGTGAGGGTGATGCTGAAGATGCCACGATTAGCGATAGCCTGACAGGAGACGGCAAAGATAATTTGACGTATGTCCAATCCGGCAGCGTCGTGCAAGATATATCGACCGCGTGCGATTGTGCCGCCCTAACGACAACTAACGGAACGATCTCAGGCAACGATGTGACGATCGTAATCGGAGATATTAGCGGGACAAGCGATACGGCACATTCACGCGGGTGCGCCTATATCGAGGCAACAATCGACTAAAACTCAGTATTGGGATCGAATCCACCTCCAAAATCAGGTGTACCAAAATCCTGCGTTGCGAAGTTTGGATCACTGTAGCCGGCTTTGCCTGACTCCCCTCGTAGCATCAGGATATCTGTTTTGGGGTCGATGCCTTGGGGGCAGGCAATTGTGCATTCTCCACAGAGAGTACAGTCCCAGATACCATTTTTCTGAACAGCCTCAATCGTAGGGGTAATCCCTCCTGCTTGCCCTTTATCTTGCCCTCCTCCTGCGACATACCGCCAGGCTTTTGTCAGTGCAAAAGGCCCCAGAAAGTCTGGATTGACTGCCAATACCGGGCAGGCGGAGTAGCAGCTGTCACACAGGATACAGTTGGTCTGTATTTGAACCTTTTGGGAGTCATTTTCCCCGTAGGTCGGGGTGTCTCCTCCCCGACAAAGAACCGCTTCTAGCATCTTGTGTGCCTTGCGCTTGTCCACTTTGAGGTCTCGCACTATAGGGTGGTAGCGAAGTGGTGCTATGAGGTCATCTTCTTGGTAGGTATAGCTACAGGCGAGCTGCTCCTTGCCATTGACCAATACAGCACAACTCCCACACACACCACTGCGACATCCGGCACCGAAAGTGAGGGTGGGATCGAGCTTGGACTTGATCTCATAGAGGGCGGAGAGAAGCGTGACAGCCTTGGTAGCCTGTAGTGTGAAACTCTCCTGAGTTTGACCTCTTTGAATGGTGAGTCTCATCTCTCCTCACCTCCGATACTGACCTCTAGTTCTCCTCCAGAGAGTCTGCATAGGGTCTCTGCCGCTAAGTCACTGCGCTCAAGTGAGAAGTCATCACGATAGTGTGCACCCCTGCTCTCCTGTCTCAAAATGGCACTTTTGAGTACCCCTTGCGCTAGCAAGATGGCATTGCGGAACTCTAAAAACTCTATGAGGTTTTGGTTGTTGGTTCTGGATTTGTCTCCTACGCCCATGATCTCCAGTTTGGCATAGATCTCTTCCAGATAGATCTCCGCTGCATGCATCATGTCTCTATGGCGGATGATACCTGCATCACGGTACATGAGTCTGCCTAGTACTTTGCGTTTGTGGTAGAAGTTTACCTCATTGGGTTTGGCGAAGATCTTCTCTATGACAGCACTGTCAAGCTCGATCTGTTGGGCTTGGATAGACTTAGAAGAGGGGAGTGTGACTTGTGCTACGATCGTATCAATCACCAGTCGACCAAATGCTACGATCTCAAGCAGCGCATTGCCACCCAGTCGATTGGCGCCATGAACATGGGCATTGGCACACTCTCCGATAGCATAGCATCGCTCCAGTCCCTTAACCTTGAATGTGGGGTCTATGGCGATGCCTCCCATGGTATAGTGCGCTACAGGCATGATAGGGATAGGCTCTTGGATGGGGTCGATACCTGCATGC
>JAUUEI010229816.1:0-14039 GCA_032274625.1 Depressigyra globulus
ATCACCAGCTATTGAAAGTAGGAAAACTATCTCTACTCGTAAAACTCCCATAGCAGCCAATCCACCACCAATCAAAGTAACAAGGGGACCTTCAATAACCATTAGAGGGTAAAGAATATAATAGCCATATTGTTGAATGAAATTTAAAAGATGCTGACTTTCAAACATAAAAAAATAGCTAATCAATTACAGAATAATTATAGCATAATTTTTATAGGGAGAATAGAGCGAGGGTAATTTATAAATAATAGGTAGCCAATTTTTAATAACGTGCTTTACATTGACCAGATATAGCATTGATGATAATATAACAATAGTAACGAAAAAATATAAATCTCAAAATACAAAAGTATCAAGGGGTTTAGATACAAGAATTAATTTGTAAATTTTTTATTATGGAGTACGAAATCAGTGGGCTAATAAGAACTGCCCTTGGCTATGGTGTGCCGTTTGACACGGTGATGCTTATTTTATTCTTGCCGATTGTTGTAACGGTGATTACATTTTTTAGACAAATAGTAGGAATTAAGGCTTTTGGAATTTATACGCCTGCTATGATTACTTTTGCTTTTTTAATTATTGGAATGCAGTCAGGAAATTTATTAAATGGAGTGAAGTATGGAATGACAATGTTTATAATGGTAATTGTAGTCGGAACTCTAAGTCGTGTTTTTATGAAAAGATTTCGGTTATTATATTTACCACGAATGGCTATTGTTATTACCATGGTTGCTTTTGCGACATTAGGTATTTTAATGGTGAGTGGGTCTTTTCATCGAACGGGCTTAGCAAATGTTTCAATTTTCCCAATTTTAATTATGATAACATTAGTTGAGAAATTCGTATCAACCCAAATAGAGAAAGGTTCTAGGGTAGCTATTATTTTATCTGTAGAGACTTTAGCAATTTCTCTCATCGCCTATTTTTTGATTGGCTTACCAGCATTGGTTGTATTTGTACAGAAATATCCTTTAGCAGTACTCTTCACGGTAGTAATTAATATTTTTCTGGGTCGCTGGAGTGGGTTAAGGATTACGGAGTATTTTAGGTTTAATAATCTTATCAACGGAAAAAATGATTCCAAAAAGTAAAAATATTTTGGGGATGAATGCCCGAAATTTAGTTTATATTCGTCCAAACAATAAAAAGTCAGCTAAAAAATTAGCTGATGATAAATTGTATTGCAAACGTGTTTTGAAAAAGGCTGGAGTGCCTGTACCGAAGTTGATTAAAAGTATTAAATCCCATGAAGATTTAGATAATTTTAATTTTAGTACTTTGCCAAACAGCTTTGTGCTAAAGCCGAATTTTGGCTTTGGGGGGGAAGGTATTCTAGTAGTATATGGAAAAAAACGTGGAGGAGAAAATATTTGGATAAAAGCTGATCGTAGTCAAGTCACAGAAAATCATTTAAGGACGCACATTAAAAATATTTTAGATGGCTCTTTTTCACGAATTGACACAGCTGACATTGCTTTTTTCGAAGAAAGAATTCAACTATATCAGGGGTTCAAGCCCTATGCCTTTCGAGGTGTACCAGATATTAGAGTTCTTGTTTATAACAGAGTTCCGGTGATGGCTATGGTCAGAATTCCGACCGAAGCTTCAGGAGGAACTTCAAACCTACATCGAGGGGGCATTGGTGTTGGAGTTGACATGACAACCGGTGTAACCACTACCGCAATTCAGTATGATAAAGTAATTGAAAAATCACCAAAGGGTATGCTGTTAAGTGGAATTAAAATTCCCCAATGGAAAGAAATTTTAGAATTAGCTATTAAAGCACAGGATGTTTCAAAGTTGGGATATTTAGGTGCAGATATCGCCATCGACAGAGAGAAAGGTCCAGTTTTTATGGAACTAAACGCTCGACCAGGCTTGTCTATCCAGGTTGCGAATCAAGAAGGTCTAGTAGCAAGACTAAACAGAGTTGAGGGGTTAAAAATAAAAACAGTAAGAAGAGGCGTAACTTTGGCCCAAAATTTGTTTGGCGGAGAAATCGAAGAAGAAATAGAGGGTCTTTCTGGGAAGAGAATAATCAGTACTGTGGAGAGGGTAAAAACCATTGGTAGAAATAGGCAGGAAATTAAAATTGATGCTAAAATTGACACTGGTGCTAGTTTTACTTCTATGGGATTGGATTTAGCTAGGGAACTTGGCTTTGGCGAGACGATAAATAAATATGAAGAAATTATTTCAAAATACAAAAGTTGGGATGATTTAAAAGATCTAAAAGTAAAAGAGCGAGAAGCATTATTCAAGAATGTTCCTTATTTGGCAGATATGGCAATTATTCACTCATCACATGGAACTAGTTATCGCCCGTTAGTTAGAATTAAAATAGTTATGGATAAAAGAACTATCCCCGCTCTGGTAACAATAATCGATCGAGGGCATTTAAAATACCCAATGATTATTGGAAAAAGAAATTTAAAACGATTTTTGGTAGAAGTGAAATAGTAAATAAAACTTAGCAAGTAAAAGCCGGACCTATAAGGGTAGTGATTAGCGGAATGCTAAGCCTAGCCGAGGAGGATGGTAAGTTAATTAATAATAAAATAAATAAACAAAGAACCAATAATGCCTCAAGGTGAGGATAATAACGAAAAACCAAAAGTGGAGGCAAAAAAAATGATAAAAAAATTCTTACACAAAGAGTTGCAGATTTTACAAAAAGGTATGCCAAGATAAGTGTAGACGATCAGGAGAATTTTATAAGTAGTTATGAAAGTGATGACGGTACATCAAAGTTAATATTCGGTGGACTTATTGGTGAAGTTTTTTCTCAAATCAAAAAAGAAGGTATTGTCGATGTAAAAATAACTGAAGTTGACGATAATCACGTAACTTTTCATTTAAATAATGACAATGAATATCACAAAATTTCTGGGGAGTTATTTAGAGCCATTAGGAGGGGGAATTTTGAAAAGAATAAAGAAAAAGAGTCTCAAAAATTAGTTAATAATATAAAAAATGTTTTAAGTTGGTTTGTTGAATTAAGTGAAAAAAAACGAGAAAAAGTAATAGATAGATTAAGGGGTAAAAATGAAGCGAATTGGACAACATTTTCAATAATAAATAGTAATGAATTAATTACAGTTATAAAAAAAGGAAATTATACGCTAACGAATATTTTTGTGGGTGCAGATTATATTGAAAGTAATATAAAATGGAGCAAAGAAGGGAAAGGTAGAGTCTCAAAAATAGTTTTTAAGGAAGAAATGTTGGAAGCAGTTTTGTCTGATGATGTAGATTCTCTGATTTGACAGAGGATTGGATTAAATAAGGATTAGTAAATTCATAAATAACAATAAAGTATGAAAATAATTTCGGTTACGGGAACAAAGGGGAAGACAACGGTTGTGCGAGCGTTGGATTTTGTTTTGCGAAAAAGTGGCCGTAAAACTTTGCGAGTTGATACTGACGGACATTATATCAATGGTAAGCAAAAAAGTACTTTAGAAGATAGTAAAAAACTTTTTATGTTGGTACCAACAGTCTGTCCGGGAAAATATTTGTTAGATACTCGAAAAATGTATCCAAAGTTTACGGCGGTTTTTGAAACAGCTATTGGCAGTAGTGCCAGTGCTGGTCTTGGCTATGGTTTACATCAAATTGGTATATTTACTAATATTTTGGAAGATCATTTAAAAGCCAGTAAGCGTTTGCAAACTAGGGGGGATTTAGCCAGAGCCAAAAGATTTATTTTTAACAGAATTGATGTTGGAGGCACGGTTATATTTAACGCTGATGATAAATATGTTTGTTCGCAAATTAAAGCGGTACCAAAATTTAGAAAACCGGTTTATTTTTTGCCGGTTGGTTTTGATTTTAAATATTTTAATATTAAAAAACATTTAAATGATGGAGGAGCGTGTCTAACGGTTGAGAGGGACTTTGTGGTGATTAAAAGTAAAAAAGAAACAGTAAAGATTATCAATATTCAAGAGATTATTTGGACATTTAAGGGCCAGTTTCAACCATCAGTATTTAATTTGATGTTTATTGTTGCCGGGTTGTATGTGCATAATAAGGGTAGAATTACGGAAAAAAATAAGAAATATTTAAAACAATATCGTTTCGATAAATTTGGTGGAAGATTAACTCTGTTGGAAAATAAGAAAAAAGGAGTAAAAATTTTAGTTGATTATGCGCATGAAAAGTTTTCTTTGGAAGAAGTTGCTAAGTTAGGGGAGGCTATTGCCAAAAATAAAGTAGTAGGAGTCGTCCGTTTGGCTCCAGATAGACAAGATAAAATTATTTATGAAACCGGAAAATACATTGCTGATAAGTATGATTATTTAATTGTTTATGATAAAATTGATGGAGTGGTTCGAAAGGAGTATAAAGGACGAAAAAGTTTTTTTAATAGGGGTATAGGAGAGGTGTCAAAGATACTTTATAGAGGAATTAAGGAAAATAAAAAGAAAGGTAAGGCAGAAAGGGTGATTAGAGAAGATTTGGCAATCAAACGAGCTTCGGAGGTTGCTCAAAAAGGGGATGTGGTAGTGGTGATTTGTGGCGATGATCACAAACGAACTATTAAGTTGGTGCAAAAATATTTTAAGACAAGATTTGTGTAATTATTTTAAAAACAGACTATGAAAACAAGATTTTTTTTATTTACGGACAATCCCAAAGATCAGAGAGTAAAAAGATTTAGGGAAGAGTGCCAAAAGAAGGGATTGGAGTTGCGGTTGATAAATATTTATAAAGCAGTCTTAACAGACCAGAGTATTTTTGATGAGGATGATACAGAAATAAGAATAGAAAAGCGAGATATTGTCTGGGCTTTATCTAATTTAACAACAGGACATTTTATTGCTCGCAAGTTAAAGATGCAAAGTATTAAAATTTGGCCGGATGCGGGAGCGGTGGATTTTGCGGATAAATTTTTTACCAACATGTTCTTTACGACAATCGGCATACCTACTCCAGCGACAGTTTTAATTAATTCCTATCATTTGGATAAAACAGTAAAAAAGGTTGGTGGTTGGCCCTGTGTAATTAAAAAAAATGTAAGTACGGTGGGAAAATTTGTAGAAATTGTTAATAATAAACAAGAGGCGGTTGCATTTATTAAGGATGCTTTTGATCAGGCTAAAAAAAATGTTTTGCCTTTAAATCGCTTACGCTTTTTGTTGCAAGAATTTATTCAAGAAGCTGCTGGTACGGACTATAGGGTATTGTGCATTAAAGGTAAAGTTATTGGGGCGATAAAACGGGAAGCTCAGGAGGGATTTAAATCAAATGTTTCTTTGGGTGGAATTGCTACTCAAGTGGAAGTTGATGAAAAATTAGAAGCTTATTCTAAAAAGATTATGAAAGAAGGAAAATTATTTTATGCCGGGATTGATTTTATGAAAGTGGGCGATGATTATTTGGCTATTGAGGTAAATACTTCCGCTCAATTCAAGGGTTTTGAGGGAGCAACGGGGATTGATGTCGCTAAGATTATTGTGAATGAATTATTAATTAGAGTAAATAATAAAAAGTAAATATTATTAAATAATAATTAATTATAAAATTATGAAAGAAGCCTTTACAGAACAAAACGCAACGGGTAAAAAAGAGGGTGGTCAATTTGAGCAAAAATTTTGGGAAGTGTTGTTTGGTGATCAAGGGGAATATGAAAAATTTCCGGGTATTAAATATGATAGATACGAACTTATTCCCGGTGAAATTAAAAATACTTTATTGCAAGTATTGTCGGCGGAGTATTACAAGTTGCCGGTCAAAGATGAAAATGGTGAATTTGTTATGTCCGCTGAAACAAAAAGTGGACAAAAGGAGGGGGTTGCTTTTGCTGAGGGTATAATAGATAGACTTGGGCAAGAAATTTTAGAACATAAAAACGAAAAAGGTGCAGTTAGTCCAATCGGGGGATATCCAACTATTTTAGCTACGGTTTTAAAGGATCCGAACATCAAAGGGATAATTGATCCTGATGCTACCAAAGATAAAAATGTGGAATTAAGCAATATGATTAAGGTCTATCAAATGGCTTTGGTAAAAATTATTGGCGAGAAAATGAAGCAGGGTGAACCGTTTTTGCATATGTTAATTTCAGAGCGGAGGACAACTAAAAATAATGATATTGTCATTGCTGGAGGGATGCGTAAGCAGAATTTTCCAGCTGACCCTCGGATATTACGGTGGTTTAAAGAGAAGTTAACTGAGAGATTAGAAAATAACAGAGTTGGGGACGCTGACAATAATCCTGTGAAGATAAAAATTGCTGAAGAAGGAGAGTCAATTTGTGGAAGTTTGGTTCATGTTTCTCGGCGAAAAATTTTAAGTGAGTTGTATCAATTTATTAAAGTAAAAGTTCCAACAAAACTGCTTAGAGACCCACACAATAATACTGTGGCAGCTATCGCAGAAATTGCTCAAGATTTTCAAAAGGAATTTCCCGATGAACAGACCTTGCAGGATTATTTGGGAGAAAATACAACCGAGGCAGATAGGGTTCGCTTAGAAGGGAAGATGTATTGTGAGAATGGTTTACAGGGGTCTGATGAGGTTGAAGAGGATAAGATTGCAATGAGCAGTTCACTAAGGAGGGCTTTGGGGCTGGAGGTTGGAGATAGTGTTTCAGTTTATGACTATGATAATCAATCTGTAAAATATGAGTTAGAGGTTGTTTTGGCTAAAACTAAAAAGAAGAATGAGAAGGGAGGTATAGTGAATAGACCAGAAAATGAAAAAGTTGGCTTTCGTATCCCAGCAATAAATATAGGCGGAGATAAAAGCTCGTTAACGGAAAAGAAAATAGTTATTGAAAAGCGATAGATAAAAATGACTAAATAAACATTAATTATGCAGTGTATAATTCTAGCAGCTGGGGAGGGAACCCGAATGGGAAAACTAACAAAAAATTGCCCTAAGCCAATGTTGCAAATTAATGGGCGTCCAAAATTGGCTTATACTGTAGAATCTTTACCTGAGGAAATTGATGAGATAATTTTTATTGTAGGGTATTTGCAGGAGCAAATTAGAAACTTTTTTAACGAAGAATACCAGGGACGCAAAATAAAATATGTTGAACAAGAAAAATTAAATGGAACTGCCGGAGCGGTGGATTTGGTTAAAAATATTGTGAAGGATAAAATTTTAGTTCTTATGGGAGATGACCTGTATTTAAAGTCAGACCTAGAAAAACTTTTAAAATATTCTCAGGCAATCTTGACGTATGAAACAACCCAGGCCGAACAATTTGGACTAGTAGACATAGATAAGGAAAATAATCTGACAACTGTCATCGAAAGGCCGCACGGGAAAAATAAAGGGCTGGTAAATACAGGAGCCTATATGTTATCACCAGAATATTTTCAAACTCCGTTAGTATCAATTTCAAAAACAGAATTTGGTCTACCACAAACCCTGATGTCAATGTACCCCCAACACAAAACTAAGGTTGTCATCACAAACAAATGGCTACCAATTGGTTCTCCTGAAAATTTAAAGTTAGCGGAATCTCAGATTAAGGAATTTATACAGAATTAGAAAACTGGTTCAGCTAAAAATAGTATTAATAATATGAAAAACAAAAAAGAAAAAATTGATTTAACGAGATTTAGAAATAGGCCGTTTGCCTTTTGGTTTTTTGTTATGCGACAAAAAAAATGGTTTGGGATAGCGGCGATTTTATGCGTGACTATTGCTGCTATATTTAATGCAGGAACATCTTATGTTATTAAATATCTTGTAGATGCTATAAATAGTGGTACATCTTCAGTAGAGATATTGTTAGGTGTGTATGTTGTAGTGTTAGTTTTTATGAATATTTTTTATCGACTAAGTGGATTTCTTGCTGCTTACTGGATTGTGTATATGGAAATGTTTGCCACAAGGATTTCTTTTGATTATCTTCTTCAGCATAGTTCAGGATATTTTGCGGATAGACTGAGTGGAAAATTGCAAAACAAAGTGTTTAACATTTCTAGATCTATGGATAATTTAACAGGAATTATGGTATGGACATTTTTTAATCTTTTTGTAAAGCTTTCAGTTTTTTTAACTTTATCATTTATGTCTCATTGGTTGATAGGGGCGACTACATTGGCGGTTATAGTAGTGATAATAGTATATAGTGTGGTTATGGCACCAAAATTAATTAATGTTTCAGAAAAATATGCTAAAAAATTATCAAGGGCTAAAGGTTCTTTAGTTGATATTATTGGAAATGTTATGGCTACAAAACAAAATGTAGCTTTGAGGCGAGAGTCTAAAAATGCAAAAAAAGTATTGGAAGATTATAGAGATACTCATGTGAAAGCTTGGTGGTTTTTTGATATAGTTTTAATGTTTAGTAACTTCTTGGCAATTACTATTACGGGAGCTGTTATGTTTGTTTCAGTGATTCTTTGGAGAAATGGAATGATAACAGTTGGTGAAGTCATGATGTTTATGACACTGTTGTTGTCTCTATATGGTAATCTGGAGGCTTTAAGTGGCAATTTGAATAGATTTATGGAACACGTTGGAAAATTAAAAGAAGGGCTAGAGGAAATTTTTGCTCCTCATGAAATTCAAGATTCGCCAGACGCAAAAAAAGTTAAAATTAAAAATGGAGAAATTGTTTTTGACAAAGTAAATTTTCACTACAAGGATGACAAGAAAAACACAGTTTTTAAAAACCTCTCTTTAACAATTCCCGCCGGGCAAAAAATTGGATTAGTAGGTGAATCTGGTGCCGGTAAGTCAACTTTTGTCAGTTTACTCTTGCGATTTATGGACGTTGAGAATGGTTCAATTAAAATTGATGGGCATAATATTTCTGAAATTAAGCAAGACAATTTACGCGCTGCTATTGCTTACGTCCCTCAAGATGCTTTGCTATTTCACAGAAGCCTATTAGAAAATATAAAATATAGTTCGCCGAAGGCGAACAAGAAAGAAGTTGAACAAGCAGCGAAGAGGGCACATGCTTTGGAGTTCATTAAAAGTTTTCCGAAAGGATTTAAAACTTTAGTTGGAGAACGAGGAGTAAAACTTTCTGGCGGGCAAAAACAAAGAGTAATGATTGCTAGAGCGATGTTAAAAAAATCCCCAATCTTAGTTTTGGATGAGGCAACGAGTGCTTTAGACTCTAAAGCCGAACAAAAAATACAAAAAGCTTTAGAGAATTTGATGGAGGGCAGGACAACAATCGCCATTGCTCATCGATTATCAACTCTAAAACAAATGGATAGAATAATTGTTTTTGAGAATGGTAGAATAATTGAAGATGGCACTCACGATGAGTTAGTAAAAAACAAAGGAAAGTATTATGAGTTATGGAAGTATCAGAGCTAGAGAGCAGAGAGAATGAGTTAGTAAAAAATGCAATTTTATGCTAAGATACTAATATAAGTTATTATAGAATATTTATGTTCAAAAAATGGAATAAAAGTAAGACAGCCAAGAAAGTTAGAGGTAGTGTCAGAAAAAGTTGGAGTAATAGCAGTAAGAGTGACGCACAAAAAAGGCGTGCTAGTTATAAAAAGAATTTAAAAAGTAAAAATACTAAAAAATCCAAAAGAGGAATAAGGATTTGGAAGTTTTTATTTTGGACAACAATCGTAGGTATTATCGTGGGACTCATTACAGTAACTGCCGTTTTTGCATATTTTGCCAAAGATCTCCCAGACCCGAATAAAATTAACAGAAGAGTGGTAGCTGAATCTACAAAAATATACGATCGAACGGGAGACCATTTGTTATATGAAATTTACGGAGAGGAAAAAAGAACGGTTATTCCATTTGAAGATATGCCAAAGTCAATTTTAGCAGCAACTGTTGCTTTAGAGGACAGGTCTTTTTATCATCACGCAGGTGTTGACTTTAGGGGATTGCTTAGAGCAGTGTTAAAAAATGCACAGGGAAGTAGACAGGGTGCCTCAACTATTACTCAACAACTTGTAAAGAATTCTATTTTAACTTCAGAAAGAAGTCTCGAAAGAAAAGTAAAAGAAGTTATTCTGTCATTAATGATAGAACGTCAATTTTCAAAAGAGGAAATTCTAAGAATGTATTTGAATGAAATACCATATGGGCATAACGCCTATGGAATCGAATCTGCCGCGCAGACATTTTTTGGCAAGACTGCTAAGGAGTTATCTTTAGCCCAGTCAGCCTTGTTGGCTTGTTTACCAAATAAACCAGGACGGTATTCTCCAACTGGAACTCATACAGATAAACTTCTTATTAGATGGGAATATGCCTTGGATTCCATGGCTGAGATGGGATTTATCACTAACGAGCAGGCGAAAGAAGCTAAGAGTGAAGATATTTTAACTCAGGTTAAGCCCCGGAGAGTTGATATTAAAGCACCACATTTTGTATTCTATGTTATAGACAAATTATTGGAAGCCTTTGATGAAGAGGATTTAAAGAAGCAAGGACTCAAAGTGTACACTACATTAGATATGGACATGCAAGAAATAGCTGAAAGAGTGGTGAGAGAAGGAGTTGATTCAAATGGGCCAAAATATGGATTCTCTAATGCTTCTTTACTTGCTGTCAATCCCAAGAGTGGAGAGATTTTAGCTATGGTCGGTTCAAAAGATTATTTTGCTGAAGATATAGACGGTAAAGTTAATGTTACTATCAGCGAGCGGCAACCAGGCTCCTCATTCAAGCCCTATGCTTATGCGCAAGCTTTGTCAGAAGGGTATACACCAGAAACTATATTGTTCGATGTAAAAACAAATTTTGGAAAAGACGGTAGTGGCGAATATTATCGACCACAAAATTACACAGGAACTTTCAGGGGTCCAGTAAAGTTAGAATCTGCCTTGGCTACCTCATTAAATATTCCAGCTGTTAAAATTCTTTACTTGGCTGGGATTAAAGACGTGATTAAACTAGCCAAATCAATGGGGATAACAACACTTAATCATCCAGAGAAATATGGACTAGCATTAGTTCTTGGTGGAGCAGAAGTTAAATTAGTTGATCATGTTGGTGCTTTTGGAGTATTTGCCAACGATGGGAAAAAAGCTAAGCAAAAAGTTTTTATTAAAATTGAGGACGCACAAGGGGCATCGATTAGAGATTTTAACAAGGAAAAAGTTGACGCTAAAGAAGTATTAGATAAAAACGTTGCTCGACAAATTTCTAAAATACTTTCGGATAATAAGTTGAGAACCCCAGCCTTTGGGGCTCATAACCCATTAGTTATTCCTGATTATCAAGTTATGGCTAAGACAGGAACTACTAATGATTATCGTGATGGTTGGCTACTAGGCGCAACCCCATCATTGGCTGTTGGCGTTTGGGCTGGAAATAATGATAATCATGCTATGCGCAATGGCTCAGCTGGGACCTACGTGGCCGCGCCTATTTGGCATAATTTTATGGTGGAGGCTTTAGAGCGCATTCCAAAAGAGGATTTCAAAGAACCAGAGGAAGATAAGGATAAAAAAGATAAAGAAGATAATAAGAAGAGCGAAATTAATGAAGACTTGAAGCCAGTTTTAAAAGGAGAATTAGAGATGAGAGATAAAATTCGTGTTTGTAAATATGACAGTGGAAAATATTGTTTGGCTAATAAATATTGCCCAGACAAAAAAATAGAAAAGAAAAAATTCTTCGTTGGGCATACGATTCTGTATTATCTGAATAAAGATGACCCACGAGGTGATGCTCCAGAAGATCCAGAAGATGACCCTCAATTTGAGAAATGGGAGGAGGGAGTTCGAGAATGGGGCAAAAAGCACGAAGGTGGAAGTAAAAAAAGAGCTGCTCCTACCAGAGAATGTAAGAAAAGTGATTTTTAGACCTTATAAAATTACGAATCAATTATAAATATATTACATCTCCCGTCCTAGGGACGGCAAATATTCTTTCGGCGACTAGGTTAAGTTAATAAAGTATATTTAAAAGTTAGTAGTATTGTTAGCACTCCCATTAAGGGAGTGCTTGACTTTTTTTCTGGGAAAGTTAAAATAAAGAAAGTAGGAGAAATTAATTATTACGTCCCTAAATGGGAGTTTAAAATTATTAATTATAAGTTATAAATTAAATAATATTTAGTATTGATTGTTAGACACGTACTGTGAACTGATAACCGATAACTAATAACTAAATAAATGGCAAAGCAAATAAAATTTAACGAAGAAGCTCGTCGAGGAATTATGACTGGAGTAGACCAAGTAGCTAACACCGTAAAAGTAACTCTAGGCCCCAAAGGACGTAATGTAATTTTGGACAGGGGATTTGGTGGCCCAACAGTAACAAATGACGGTGTGACTATCGCTAAGGAAATAGAACTGGAAGATAAATATGAAAATATTGGTGCAGAAATGGTTAAGGAGGTCGCTAGCAAAACCAATGACGCCGCTGGTGACGGAACGACCACAGCCACACTATTAACTCAAATTATTGCCAGTGAGGGTGCAAAAATGATTTCCAAAGGAATTAATGTTATTGAGTTAAAAGATGCCTTGAATAAATATGCCGATGATGCAATTCAAAACATCAAAAAAAGTTCCAAGCAAGTTAACGACAATGATGCTATTTCTCAGGTGGCAACAATTTCTGCTCAAGACAAAGAAGTTGGAAAAATAATTGCCGAAGTAATTGAGGAAGTTGGTAAAGATGGAGTAATTACAGTTGAAGAATCTCAAACTTTTGGAATAACTCATAAAATTGTTAAAGGAATGCAATTTGATAAGGGCTATATTTCTCCTTATATGGTTACCAATACAGAAAAAATGGAAGCGGAGCTAAAAGACACTCACATTTTAATTACGGACAAGAAGATTTCCGCAATTAAAGATATTCTTCCTATTCTAGAAAAAATTACTCAGGCTGGGAAAAAAGAATTAATAATTTTGGCTGAAGATGTTGAGGGAGAAGCTCTAACAACCTTGGTTCTAAATAAATTAAAGGGAGTAATTAATGTTTTAGCAATTAAAGCTCCTGGATTTGGCGACAATCAAAAAGCAATGATGGAAGATATTGCTATTTTAACTGGCGGAAAAGTTATTACCGAGGAAACAGGAATGAAATTAGAAGAAACCGAAATTACTGATTTAGGACAGGCTGATAAAATTGTTTCTAGCAAAGATAAGACAATTATCATCGGGGGTGCTGGAAAGAAAAGTGCTCTTGTGGCCAGAGTAAATCAAATCAAGGCGCAGATTGACCGAGAAGAAAGTGATTTTGATAAAGATAAATTAAAAGAACGTTTGGCTAAATTGACTGGCGGAGCTGCAGTTATTAAAGTAGGTGCAGCCACAGAAGTGGAACAAAAAGAGAAGCAACATCGAGTAGATGATGCTGTAGAGGCTACCAAGGCAGCTATTGAAGAGGGAATTGTTGCTGGAGGTGGAACTGCCTTGTTAATAGAAGCATTGAGATTAAACAAGATTAAAAATAAGCAGGAGAAAACTCTTTCTGTAGAAGACCGAGCTGCTTTAGATATTTTGATACAGTCTTTGGAAATGCCAATGCGACAAATTGCTATCAATGCTGGAGTATCACCAGATTTGGTTGTTAGCAATGTTATGAATGATACTTCTAAGGGGTATAATGCCGCTAGCGGTAAGTATGTTGATATGATTGAAGAGGGGATTATTGACCCAGCTAAGGTGGTAACTTCTACTTTGCGAAATAGTGTTTCTACGGCAGCAATGATTTTGACTACCGAAGCTGTTGTTACAGATATTCCAGAAGAAAAGGGAGGTGCTGATGCAGCCGCTGCGGCCGCAGCTATGGCTGGCGGTATGGGCGGTATGGGCGGAGGAATGCCAATGATGTAATTACAACACAAAGTGAAATAAAAAAAACCGTGATGATGAGTCACGGTTTTTTGTTTTTACTCTTGACAAAAATAGTATAATCGGTATATACTATAAGGCTAATCTAAAATTAAGCATAAAAGCAGATAATAAGTTAATTTAATCTCTATGTTGAATTCCAAAGTATCTCCATCAAATTTTAGTAAATTAAAATCATCACGTCTTCTTGCGTCCATAATTCTAGGAGCGTTTTTCTTAAATACAGTTCAACCAGTTAAATTAGCCAAAGCGGAAGAAGTCCCAAAAGATTAC
>JAUUEI010232037.1:0-14019 GCA_032274625.1 Depressigyra globulus
CAGTACGATCATCGTGTTACTTGAATGACGTTAGACGTCTCGGCGAGATAAGTCGCCAGCAGTGCTAAGAAGGTTAAAGATGTCAAATAGTGGCTTTTTTTTTATAGAATCCAATTTACTTCTAAGAATACCAAATCATAAAATAACCTGCTTAACATTGTTAATACTTTCCAGCTGAGAAAGACTACAGTTAAAACATTAGATGGATCAATCTTATCTTTTTATCAAATGCTGCTCTGGAAATAAGACCATCAGAAAATATTAAGAATATCCTCAATGTAGAACATCAGTGCGAGGCTTAGTATCATCATGTGGTCAATTATTGCAAAAAGAGCAGCCCAGCACATTAAAAATTACATTATATCTATTTGAATGTTTTGGAATGGTGTTGGACATATTTCAAATCACAGCTAATTTCTGGTGTCAACATGGTGTCAAACATTTCAAATTACAGCTATTTTCTATGTAAAACATCAAGCTAAAAAGGAAAGGAAAAGACTGAACAAAACCTTATTTTTAACTATTGTTATTTAGCTTGTAATGTTTATTTGTTCCCCATTTGCTCTACCTGACCATCCTCAAAGGATACATCTATAAATCTTTTTTTTCTAATATTTTTTTCGTGTTTTTTTAACGACGCACTCAACACATGTTTTTAACTGTTATATCTGCGTTGACGCATAATTACGTCGAGAAAACCACTAGTTTGTGAAATTTGGAATTTTAAGCGTCAATTGCTTTTGTGGAATGTCCCAAAATTCAAATTATAACACGTGAATATTTCCTGGTGTTTTTTTTTTTTAATTGGTCAGTGCAAGGAGTGAAAAATTACTTAAACGTTACAACTGGTACATACCTAGATTACCGACACGCCCAGTTCGGCCGATTCTGTGAACATACTCCTCTATGTCACTGGGAAGGTCAAAGTTGATGACGTGTCGCACATTGGGGATATCCAAACCTCGTGCGGCTACCTAAAACATAAAAAAAATCACAAGGAACAGATTAAAAATAAAGCAGAAATGATCAATAAAAACATGATAAAGTCCACAGAACCCTCAAATAAAGATATTTTTACCTTTGCAAATGATATTAATCTTTCCTGTGAAAATATGTTCTTCCAAAAGCTGACATTTAAAAAATAAGTTTTTTTAACGAATATTCTTAATAATGGTATTGGTGTCGGAAACTTGATTATGTCAAGAAAACCCCCACAGGTGGCTAGCTGACAGGGATCAATCCTAGACCGACCATGCATCAGGCGGGCACTGTACCACTAAGCCATGCTGCCTGCTACATAGGAAAAATTATGTCTTATGTTTAACCCGTGAATGACAACCCAATATAAAAAATGCAACAATAAACCGTTATTTAAGGATTGTAAAGGTACATAAAACAAGCTTCATTAATTTGGCCCATACCAGTCCGGTCGCAGCGGTTGGAATTGTAAAAAAACATTGCATCGCGAAGACTAGAGCCTTAACAAACTATGTCACACTCCTACAAGTGCTGATCAGTGTGAAAGATAAAATTTCACAAGAGTACATCATATAAAGAATTGTTAATAAGTATTTACTTTATAAAAAATAAAATATGAACCATCAGATTATAATATATTTGTTTCAATATCCTGTAAGAAGGACTTTCAATACGAGGAATTCATGCATCATCTGGTTCACTTACTAAAATTCACCAACTACACTGCCAAAAACACCTACATTTTAAATCAGTTTTATCCAGGATTTTTCCTTGGTCGATGGAATTGGGAAAATTAGCATATTTTTTGTATTTCAGGTAATTAAATATTTTATTGTACAAACAAAATAAAGACAAATTGGGAAATGTTGGGAAAGGGTCATTCTTCGTTACCAGAAAAAGCCTGGATAAATCCCTGGTAATATTAAATACCCAATTATATTTAATTATTTTAACAATATGATAAAGTGTTCACCCCATCTGTTTATATCTCGCTTTAGGACAAAGGTTTCTAACAGGAAAGTAATACTTTGTACGAGATACAACATAAACTGAAAGTCAGGCTGCAATGAATTTACAAGTGATGTTTTCGTCCGATATACTTGTCCTATATTTTCTAAGATATTTTTTGTATCACAATACGATTTAACAATCACACCACTAACCACCGGGAAGATATGAATACATACCGCTGTGGCAACTAGAATTGGGCGATCTCCATTTCGGAAAATTCTCAGGGCATCTTCTCGTTCCCTCTGTGACCGGTCACCATGGATACTGGTTGCCGGGAAACCCTCCTTCAGCAAGAAGTCTTCCAAGGCATCGGCACCTTTCTTGGTTTCCACGAAAGTCAGTGTCAATGATTTGGGGCCTAAAAGGTAAAATTATTTTGCATAATGACGCAACCAGAGCATGTTAGTTTATTAATCATCAGCAACATGTGGCTAGTGTGACAGCCCAAACAAGCTATATTTTTCCATTAATAGCATGGGATCTTTTTATAGTACTTTCCAACAGTATATGGTATATCTGTCGAGCAGTACTGAAAAAATGTTGAATGGTGGCTCAATCCAAGAACAGGCCATGTGCTTTTAAAACTGGACTAACGACTAACAACATCTCGACATTATGGTAACGCCATACAAATTGCATACAGAGCCTGAGTCTACACTTTAAAATGTGTATAAGTGCAGGGCCAGGTTCTATGAATTTTGTTAAATGCCTCCCCTTAACCACCTCCCCGTCCAAATAATATACAGTATCCAAAATGTGGAGAACCAAAACTCAGGTCTTTTGGGAGAAAATAATATTGAGTACTAACCTGATGCGTTGATGAGATCGAGCAGGAATGACCGTTTCTCGTTCTCCTCCACCCACACCACCTTCTGTGTGATGTTCTCGCTCGTACTACCCACACGGCCTACAGCCAGGAAAATGTAGTTGTCAAGGAAATCTCTCGCAAGCACCTGAACAAAGTAATGCATTCGTCTCAATTTACAACACAGATTATCATAACTGTATAGATATAATAAATATGCCAAAACATGTAGAAAAGTAATATTTCAGTTTTAAAATGTTGTATGCCGTTATATTTGAGACATTAAAATTTTAATGTTGGGTCTATTTTTTTGTATACGAATAGGAAGATCAAACTATCTCCCTGCATGAAGAACAGGGAAAAGAAATTATTTTTATACAAGTTAAATATGCATAATTTTCAACTATTTTTATCTTTAAATGTAATACTTATTTAATTTTTACAAGCGACTACTTAACATCAGACCTCTGAATATCACAACTTGTATAGAGAGTAAATTATTTTCTTTAAGTGATAAAATTCAAGTGAAAATTCATTTAGAAATCCACCAACCTGAATTTCCTTGGGGAAAGTTGCACTGAACATCAATGTTTGTCGTTTTCCTGATGGCGGCATGGTATCTTTCTCCACAATTCGGCGGATCTGCGGTTCAAAACCCATGTCCAACATACGATCGGCCTCATCCAGAACCAAGAATCTGAGAATAGATATTTGTATAAGAGAAAGCTTTTTTTTTTAAAACAATGCACTCAGCACATTTTAATTTTTGTAGTCAAACATGGTTACGCCATGAAAACTCCCAATGGCTAGGTGACGGAGATCAATTGTAAACTGACCATACATCAGACGGGCACTATACCACTGGGCTATGCTGTGTGCTATAAGAAAAAAGCACTGCTAACACAGCTAGTGTAATATAGACAGATAAACGGAGGAAACCTTTCTTGCATAAAACTACATGTATGCAAATATTGGAACCACCTATTAATAATTGCTGAGGGCATTACAAAAACTGATTCCAATAATAACATAACTGAAAGTTTCTTTACTACACTGAACCATCAGTATAAGAAAAAATATTTTCAAAATCCGTAGACTTTTCAATACGAGGAATTCATAGCATCATTTGGTTCAAGGTAATCTATTGTTCTAAAACTATTTAAATTCAGAGCACTCTTTAACGAAACACTCGGACACATTTTAATTATGGCTGTATGATTACGTTGAGAAAAAACAGTGAATAGCTGACTGGGATCGATCCTAGACTGACAACGCATCAGGCAGGCACTGTACCACTGGGCCATGTTCCCCAGCTGTTTCTGCTAGATGCTACATTTAATCTACATCGGTAACACGATTCTCTAGTCAGATTTATAATCCACCAATATTTTGCTTTCAAAAATTTCATAGCGAATTTGAGAATTAATTATCAACAGAGGTCAAAAAGAATTGCAGTGTTCTGAAATCTGGATAGGAAATCATGATGCAATACTGAACCAAATGATATATCTAATAAATGATGATAAATTCAGGGATTTATCCTGCAATTTTCACCTGGGTCCTGTGATTGATGTAATTGGGAAAATTAGCAAAACTTGTTGTGAATTATGAATTTTTCTGGTCATTAAACTTTTTATTGTATAAACAAAATGAATTAACAGAAATTTGGAATTTTTAGTGCCAATTTCTTTTGGGAAGGCGCATTCTTCGGTACCGGAGAATACCTGGATAAATCCCTGCAAGTGTAGGAAATTAGGGAGAAAATATTTATTCAGCAATTTATCTAGGATGTTTTGTGAAGAACGTATAGTTGATGGGAATAAGAAAATTAGTGTAATCTTTCCCATAATTAGGATTAAAAAAAATTAAGGAATGCTACACATCTGTAATATTTATTTGATTGAGAATTTATGGACAAGAAATTTGGATTAACACTACAAGTAAAATAAATATTAAAAGGACATGGACAAAAAAATACAATTGCCATAGGCATTACAGAAAATAGAATTCCAATAATTACATGTATGAAAATTTCTTTATGAAATTGAACCATCAGTTTAAGAAAAAATATTTTCAAAATCCGTAGACTTTTCAATACGAGGAATTCATAGCATCATTTGGTTCAAGGCAATCGATTATTATAAAACTATTTAAATTTAGAGCACTCTTCAATTCAAATAATTTATAATTTAACTACGTTGAGAAAAAGCCAACGGGGATCGATCCTAGATGGACCACACATCAGATCAGGTGGGCACTGTACCACTAGGCTAAGCTGCAGGCTGGTTCTGATATATGCTACATTTTAAATCGGTAACACGATTATCCAGAATATTTTGCTTTCAAAGATTTGTTCTCTGAAATCTGGATAGGAAATCATGATGCAATACTGAACCAAATGCTATTTGTTATCTAATAAGTGATGATAAAGGCAGGGGATTTATCCAGCAATTTTCACCTGGGTCCTGTGATTGATGTTATTGTAAAAATTAGCATAAATTTGTTTATAATTATGAATATTTCTGGTCATTAAACATTTGATTGTATAAACAAAATGAATAATTATAAGAGATTGGGAATTTTCAGTTTTCTGGAAAGGGGTTGTTTTTCGGTACCAGAAAATGCCTAGATAAATCCCTGCAAGGGTAATAGGGAGCAATTTATCTTGGATGTTTCTCAAAGAAACTACAGCTGATGGGAATGAGAATATTAAATTAATCTTTCTAATGATTAAGATTTTAAAAAATTAATGAATATGCTATACAACATCTACAATATTAAATTGCAGGACTAAATTTTCACGAGAATATCAGAATCTGATTTGCATGGGTATTAAACATCAGAATCCAAGAAAATGAAATGAAAATTTAATTACATGATATTAACGATGAAATCCAACAGACAATTTTATACACAACTACCAATGAATCCTATAGACTCATTAACCACTTATTACATATTCTGTAAGATTCTTTTCTGACAAATAATTTTTGATTCAGAGGATTCTTGCAGATTTCTTTTATGAGAATCCAGATCGATTCTCGTGAAATGTGCCGAAAGTTTAGGCATGCATTGAGAATTTGTGGACAAGAAATTTGAATTAACACTATATATATATATATATATATATTTTTTATTTTTTTTAACGACGCACTCAACACATTCTAATTTACAAATGTAAATACAGTTATATCGGCGTTGGACGCATGATTACGTCGAGAAAAAACCCCAGTGGCTAGCTGACGGGGATCGATCCTAGACCATCGCGCATCAGGCGGGGACTATACCACTAGGCTATGGCACCCGCGAATTAACACTATAAGTAAAATATACGCTACCGAAAGGACATAGCCTGTATTGGTTGTGCACTACATATATTGAAATACTGGGGGAAATACGATTGCCATAGGCAATACAGAAAATAGAATTCCAGTAATTATATATGAAAGTTTCTTTACAAAAATGAACCATCAGTATAAGAAAAATTATTTTCAAAATCCTTAGACTTTTCAATACGAGGAATTCATTGCATCATTTGGTTCGTCTAATTATAGAATATAATATTTGATCCCAAAACATCTACACAACAAATGGGAACTTTCAGTGCTAGTTACTTTTGGAAAGGGATCTTTGTTGGTAAAGTAAAAGTTTGTTTTATTTAACAATGCCCCATGAGCATGTTGATTTTTATTTTATCAGCTATTAAATACCAAGTCTTTGGTATACGTCGTGGGACACTAGTTGAAATGGAAAAAATCCCTATTGATGGGTCCATGGGTCTTTGTTGTTAACTCCAAATGCTTGGACAAATGTTTGAAATGACCGACTGACCTGCAATAATCCATTCCAATCTTTCCTCGTTCCATCATGTCGACAAGACGTCCAGGAGTTGCCACAAGCAGGTGGGTGCCCCGGTCGAGATCACGCATCTGAGCACCAATATCAGCACCTCCGTACACCACACATGGCCGCACACGGGACCGGTAAGCAAACTATATAACAAATGTGTATACATGTTACATTTTCTAACAAGACATTTTTATTTAACAGATTTATAAACAAATTAATTCACCAAAATAATGAAATGGTTAATATTTGTGAACATCCTAGGTTATTTTAAACATCTGTTCTTTATTGCTACCCTCGAACGGGCTTTCTATGTAGGGATTCTGAGATATATAGTAGGGAGTTTGTGAGATATAATTAAAAAAAAAACAACCAACTATTCACCAGTCAAAAGAATTACATTCAAAAACATTTTTTTTAAATTATTTATTTAAATATATCTACTGTATTCTTGATCTTCCGTTAAATATTGTTCAATGTAGTTTATAGGTGTAAATTTGTTAAAGTATTAACTTAGCCATTTGCACTTCAGCATTGAGAATGAAGATCTTAACTTATTTTAATAGAGGTGGTCTCCAGAGATAAATTATTAATAAACATACCTTTCTGGCCTCATCATAAATCTGCGATGCCAGTTCTCTGGTTGGAGCCAGAATAAGGGCAAGTGGAAACTGCTTGCGTCTACCCGATCGGCCGCCTGGCGTTGACTAAAATAAACAATCCAATTAAATATAGATTTTTGGACTAACTTATTAAATTCTAAAGCCCAAGTAAATAACCGTATATATCGAGGAATGTCACTACAATCAATATTTACATGTTGATACTAAGATACAAAAGAGTGGATAACCTTTTTAATGAAGAAATATTTAGATTATAAATTTCCCTATTCAATACAATAAGCGTAACTGCCTAAAATTACAAGCCATGAAAGCACTTGGTCGAAGAGTAACATCTTGTATCATTTTATCAACTGTTCCATCATCTTACAATTTTAGAAAAACAATAAATTAAATTACTGCACATAGCTATTGACAGGGATAAATTTTACTAAAAGGTACTTATTCAGTATCTCGTTACCTGTGATTGGGGAATCTCCCCTGGCCCTTGATCGTACATCTGGTTCAGAATTGGCACGAGGAAAGCAGCTGTTTTCCCCGATCCGGTTTGTGCACATGCCATGAGATCTCGTTTTGAACACACTATGGGGATAGCGTACTTCTGTACTGGAGTTGGCTTGGTATACTTGCTCAAAGATATGTTGTTCCGTATGATCTCTCCTAGCATGGCATCCTCAAACTGAGAAGAAAAACAAATTAATATATACGTTGCACTACTCACAGTCCAGTG
Source organism: Depressigyra globulus (assembly GCA_032274625.1). Taxonomy (NCBI): domain Eukaryota; kingdom Metazoa; phylum Mollusca; class Gastropoda; order Neomphalida; family Peltospiridae; genus Depressigyra; species Depressigyra globulus. The sequence goes on from JAUUEI010232037.1 coordinate 7,991, forward strand.
TTTTCCCCAGGCCCCTGGGTCAACTTTGATTTTCAATTTCTTGTCAACACTGCGAACATTAACCAAAGTTTTTACATAATGCAACATTTATACTAACAAAAATCTTTATTGAAATATATCTTTCTTTTAGACCTATATAACATGACATGACAAACTTAAATCACTGCTCACCAAAAAAGTAAAGCCAGTTGTTAGTGTTAATAAGATTCTTTTCCTAAAATATGCTTGAAATAAAAGGATTCTCGCGAACTGTTATGAGAATCTAGAAGGATTCCCGTAAAATTTACCTAGTTTAGGCCTGCTACTCTTTCCAATAAGCAGCAAGGGATCTTTCACATGCACTATCCCATAGACAGGATAGTACATACCATGGCTTTTGGTATACCAGTCATGATATATAGTTGTACAGTTCTCAATTTTAAGGCGAGACCGGGAGTCATATACCCACAAATATCACGTCGATCTCTCAGAGTGTCATAACATGCGAGTCGAACGGTCACCTATTATGTAATTAATATCGTTGGGGAAACAGCTTGCACTTTTCAAAACAGCTTTATGGCCAATAGGCTATCGAGCGATCGCTTTGAGACTTTTCCATTGTACAAATATCTGGACATTTCTAGCACTCAGGATGTGGTAAGGGGATTTGGTAAGTGGGTCGAGGGTTGAAGAACAAGGAGTATAGATCAAAGCAAACATGTTGGTAAAGAAGTTACTAGTACTTACACTTTCTATATTGGGTGGAGAACTTTCACCACTTGCTTCAACAGGTATATCTTCATACTTGTCAAAGTTGATACCGGTATTGCTATTTCCAAATAATTCTCTGCAAAGGAAGACGTAATAGACCGATGAAACAAAGGATATTATTAATCGTAAGATACAAGGATTATTTCACCAGTCTGATTGTTAATGTTTTCCCATTTCAACCAGTGCCCTTCACTGGAATACCATATACAGCAGTGTGTATGCGTTATCCTATCTGTGGGACACCACATATGAAACAGCCCTTGCTTCTAATGCAAAAATATATCAGTTTCCCCTGACCAAATGTTTGACACAGTAACCAAAGAATGTGCTGTATAGCTAACATACAAAACCAACTCAGGGTTCCTATATATCTCAAACCAATTTCATGACAAAATATTTGTATCCCATGATCATTCTTTAATTGGTAAGTAACTCAAATGGCACTGAACAAATTGAAATGGATGCCAAATTCAACAAGCACAGATATTGCCCAAAATAGAAAAAAGTATCCACCAATGCATATATACGAGTGATATTTCATTGTTAAAACTAATGAACTGAAAAGACAACATTGATGTTTATTTTAAACCAAGCTTTTACATAGATTCACAACTTTTACATAACTTTCCATGACCGTTTTATCAAAACTGTGCTTCAAAACCAACATCTGTTATGCCACATGTTGAAAAATTAAACAGCTACATATTCAGGGCAAACTGGGTGCAAAGAAAATGTCGCCAATTTATTTATTTAACTTCAAAACTTGCAACAACAAGTTATTTTCAAGCAAAATATACATTAAAAAACATGCACCTATTTCACCAAATTGTTATATAATTCGCCAATTGTTTATAAAATTCACAATTGGGGAATGGCAATCAACAGAGCCAGCACCGATATTATTACCCGTCTGGCAAGGCACTTACAATTCTAAACGCTCGTTTCGTGGTAGAGGTACGGACCAATCCTCTGTTCGCATGTCCTGGTTTCCGTTACGTTGACTGTACGTCTCGTTGTCCGTGCGGTTATCCCAGCGGTTGTGACCCCACTCACGACGACGGGTGTCACGGCTGTCCTCTATCAGGACATCCCAGCGGCTTGACTGTGGAGGTTGTGGCGGTAGACTGCCTTGCCGATCGTTGCGGCCACCCTGCCATCGGTTGTCCATTCTGAAGGGATGAAAACAAATGTGGACAATCATTTAACATGCCAGTGCATTAGTATGTATGGCAGGATTTGCTCTGGGTTACAAGAAAATAACATGTAATACAATAATTACAGTTTTATTTGACAAAATAAAATAAAATTTAGCAACTATTTTTAATATCAGTGAAAGAGCTAGGCCTTATTAGTTGAGGTCATGATAATTTGCAATGGCAAAGAATGTAACAAAAGCTTATTTGTGATCCATCAGACCCACGTTTTTAATAACCTAAGTAGCACAAAAATAAATAAATATAGTATTGTTAACATAACCCCAACATATTTAGAAATGAGAACTGAATTGATGGAGGTTAGGTGTATTCGTATTCTCAAAAAGTAATGGTATTATCGATCAGAACACCAGCAAGGGTCGAATTTTAATTTTTAATGGGGCACAGCAAGTGTTGCCTTCAGTTTAATAATTAAAAATAGGCACCAAGGCAAACTTTTCTTTCAAAAGAGGGGCACCAAGGCAACATTTTCGAAACCCATAAACGATTACGACTTGTATGGGAAGGGCATGGCAGAAAAACAAGGTAGGGCACTACAGCATACATCAGATTTCTGGGGCATAACTTTAAGTTATTGCCGACAGTGATGTGGTGAAATTAGAAATGGCCGATCGGATTGGGAAAATTAGTCCTATCTGGGATTTTTGTTGTGCATCTATAAAACAGATAAAAGCATATATTAATGTCTGGATAAATACTGGGCAATCTAGGGGCAACACGGCCTGTTTGGCTCAAACATGTTGGCAAGGATAAATATCTCGGCTGCATCGACTGGTCAGGACAGTAACAAAGAGGGTGTAGTAGCCTTCCAGCTATCCAATGAGCTAACAATTTGCTCTATACCGGGAGATGAAACCTGAACCAACCAGCAACGGTGTCCTGGGTTAATAGTATTTGAAAAGAATGATTTTTTTTACCTGTCATCTCTCTGGAAGCCACCACTGCCGCGGCGCTGGTTGAAGCTTTTATATCCTTGAGATAAACCGCGCCCACCTTGGTCTCCGCGACCGTACTGGTCACCACCACGACCGTACTGGTTGTAGCCTCGGTCACCCATGTCTACAACAAAGAGTATAAGTTTTATTTAAAGTATTCCACGAATAGTATTCAAGAGTGCTATCTGTTATTTAAAATAATTAGTAAACCTATACATTCTAAAAATAATACCAAAAAATGTTGCTGATAAAGCATGATTAATTTTTAAAAGTAATAAATACAGCAGACAAAACTTGTTCCACATAAACGGTATGGCTTATGCAAGCTTTATAAAGGCGACCCGCGACTCACAAGGGGCAAATAACGGCTCTCTTTAGCCTGCAGTGCAGTCAAGTGCGAAGAAGAGAATGGGAATTTAAATGGACAGTCACCAACAATCTTTGCAATGGTTAAACAGTGTTGTGTAATTAATTGTCCAAATTGTTATGAGGGCAAAAGAAGGGATTAGTATTTATTTATTCACTACCGATTGCCACATAATGGCAAAATGGAAAGGATCATCGGCCCACATTGTTCTGAACATTTAAAAAAAGACCTAATAAAATGGGAGTTTTGAGCGAAGCAATTTGCAATCACTTGGAAGTCAAGGTTGAACTTTACATGCTATTCCTACCATTTATCCCAGAGTTGTAGGCCAGTAGCTTAATCCAATCAGAGAACCTGTCAATAGGGTCCAAAACTTTATGGGTACAGTACAGGGCGGAACACATTTGATAATAAACTGATCTGAATTGATCTAAATAAACTTGTTTACGACCCCATCCACGAGTGCGTATATGTTCTTAATCCAGTCAAACAATCCTGTGACATCTGTTAAGTGTCCACTCTCTCCTTCCCCCTAGCTGAAATTATTGTTTGATTATCAGACATTATTAACCCTCGGACTACTGGATTATTTTTGACAAAAATCATGTTGAGTGTGCCTAAGTTTACAATGTTTTACTCATGTATTGTCACATAAAAATTGTATAAATAAATAAAATAATGTTCATATATGAAAAGGCAAGTAGTGTTTTCTTCTTTTTTTCCAAATTTTATAATAATTAATAGCAGTTATTTTTATTTTAAAATACGCCAAAAAAAGAGAAAATATCGCATTTACGAGGTTTTTTGTGAACAGACGTTCAGAATCGGTTGCCGGTAATCCCAATCGATGTGTTGTACAGACATTTTATTTTTAGAAAACGAACTGAAGATTCATATCCTACCTTTTCGTAATTTTCGTTTTTTGTAAAACATATTATCAAATTAGCTGTATCGATTCCACAAAATGATCGCGACGTTCCGCCATTGTTTGCTGCAAGCGAAAATCCTCCCTGAAAACCACTTTTCAACTCGAAATTCCGAGATATATCTGACTGAAAAAAACATTCTAAGTCGGCCATTGTGATTAACAATTATTCACTGCGAGACTATTATTTCCGGTAATTTCCAGCCGGGGAATTGAACTGGACTTTGAACAAACCGGAATCATGTCCAAACACGCAAAATTTTAAACCATGCATTAAAAACCAGATAAAACCGGAACCTGTGAATTTCTGAAACCGGATTGATTTTTAGCTTTAAAAAAATAAAGCAATTCTTCATTAATTAACCTGAACTAACAGGAATGTCTGCTTCCCTGCATCCAATGTTTTGTCATGCATCACCAATATGTGATCCTAGCTCAGGATAACAGACAAGAGCAATTAAAGCTTGATTGTTTTCCTTTGTGCGGTCTGAAACAGTACAGATTTATAACAGTGTTAAACGCTTGTCACCTACACATGCATTACAGTTTACACCTTTGATTTTGCTATTTAATGTTGAAAAACGAACCATGGACATTTTTCTCACATGTTGATATGAATGTTATCTGTCGTAATTATGCAGAATTATTATATATAAGAATGAATTCAATATTAAAATAGGACAGGGGATATTATTAGACATCGTCGTTTTTCCCCACTGGTCGGCTTCATTCAGCAATTCTCGGACATTGTTCGAACTTGACCAACGATTTATGGAAGTGAAAGTCCGATAACATATCTACAGCAACATGTTAATTATGTGCGAAGAACTGCTGGATACATTTAAGGTCCTCAGGGGTATCCAGGTTTTTTGGTTTGTTTAACGACGCACTCAACACATTTTAATTTACAAATGTAAATACGGTTATATCGGCGTCTGACGCATGATTACGTCGAGAAAAAAACCCAGTGGCTAGCTGACGGGGATTGATCCTAGACAGACCGCGCATGAGGCGGGCACTATACCACTGGGCTATGGCGCCCGCTGGTATCCAGTTTAGACATGTTTCACTGTATAAACAAAATAAGTAAGTAAGAGAAATTGGAAATTTTCAGTACCAATTTCTTTTGGGGTGGGAAGGGGCGGTTCTTCGGTACCAAAGCAGTGTTTCAGGCCGAGTGTCAAGAAATACCAGTTAACTAAACAATTCCAACCACAACTTACTCTGTGGTCCTGGTGGGGGAGCATTGTAACCGCCTCGATAACCAGCGTTAGGCGAGTAACCTCCAATGTAACCATCTGTAAAAAGAGGATAACTGTTTAGTAACCACATAGATCAGAAGGATGCTGTAAGAATAATACTAATCATCTTGCTGAATCAGCTGGAGGACTTATTTTAACTACATTGGTACAGCTACAATTGAGATCGCATTTTAGATACTAGATCAAAGAGCTATACCAATTCAATGCAGGGTAAATTAAAGAAAATACCTGTTCCCGGGAGCTCCCATTATATGATTAACCTATTATTGAAGTAAACAATTTGTTTCTAAATTGCAGTGATTTATCCACACATCCTCTGGTACCGAAGATAGACCCCTTTTCAAAAGAATTCCAATTTCTCTTATTTATTTTGTTTATACAATTATATATTTCATGACCCAAAATACTGTAAATGACTATTTTCACCATTTTCACGTTTGAATTAAATTCGTGAAAATTAATTCCACGCGAAAATTACAGCGATAAACCTCAGAATTACTTACTTTACAAGAAAAACAAACAAGTCAAATTGATTTTTATATAGTTTATCTCTCACAAATTGTAACGATCCGATGG